>PVLC010022201.1:0-26940 GCA_004027655.1 Graphiurus murinus | reverse complement strand
GTGGCTCACATTTGTAATCCCAGTACTTGGAAGACTGAGACTGGAGGATTACAGGTTCATGGCCAGCCTCAGCTACTTAGTGAGCCCTCTGCAACTTAGTGAGACCCTGTTTTAAGATAAAGAATTAAAAATAGGGCTGGGGGTGTACCTCAGGGGTAAAATGCCCCTGAGTTCAATCCTCAGTACTGGAAAAAAAAATCATAATCCTTAACTTCACTTTATAGAGTCTGCTCTTTCTTAGATGAAAGCCCTTAATAGGCCACACTTTAAATCATAATGGCTCATCTGGCCTGTCTTTTTCTTAGGCAAAGATTCTCAATAGGCCTACACTTTTTAATCATAATGACCATGGCCTATCTTTACACCTGCAACCCCGGGGATGCTTGGCCAACAAAGAATTCTCCCCAAAAGTCTGATGTTGGTCAAGATGTTATTACCCAGCACCCACTAATAATATGGCAGGAACCTGAGGATTCAAATGTAGGACACCAGTCCCTCCATCCCTTCCATGCGTGGCCACCCTCTCAGGGGTCACCCATAAAAAGAAGGACTGTAAAGGCCCTAAGTGCTCCCTCCTTCTTGAGATGGCCCCCGTTCTCCCTTGAACACGTACCCCCCACTTTTCCTAAATAAACTTCTGTCTTTGTCTCCGACTGGTGCATGCTGAAATTCTTTTCTGCCACGGAAGCCATGGACCCCGCCGGTCCTGAGTTCCTGAGGAGATGAATGGACCCTTCACCCCCGGACAAGTCTTAAGTAGACCCTGAGGGATAGCCTCCGCCATCTTTTCCCTCTTTCCTTTCTTCGGCAGGACTTGGCAAGAGAGGAGGGCAGGACTTTCACAATCTGTAGAACAAAAGGGAAACAGGGACTATGAGGATCGGGACCTGTGTGCCATGGGATGGCGGAGAGTAGACCGAGATGGGGAAGGGGAAAAGTTTATAAATAAAGTGAAAGAGGCAGCCAGTCTGCTCCAGGAGGGCCTGGAAAACCAAGGAGACGTGTTTAAACTAGCCGGAGTTAAAAAGTAAACGTGAAGGGCACAGGGGTTTTGCTCCAAACATGCTCAAAATTCCTGCAGGTTTGTTTGATGTGGGGCATTTGAGGCTGGGTAAGGGATTTGAGGAGAGTGTGAAAAAATTCTCCCCGGTGGGACATTTGCTTCCACAAGAGCTCGTCCCCACTGGGGTCAAGGCAACGCCAGGAAACGGACTTTAATAGCTTCCTTCTATCAGGGTAGGAAGCTCGGGTTGATAAGAAGCGGGAATGGAGTGTCCGGGTTGGAGGAGCTTCTCCAAAGGAAACGTTGGAGAAGGAGATAGTCTGTGTTTACACAGCTCGCCAGCGAGGTCTGCAGTTTACACAAGCTGTATCCTCGGGCCAAGCCGAAGATAGAACCGCCTGACCTAGAAAAGCCCCAGTCTGGGCCTGGTGCCCAGCCAGCGGTGGGAGGAAGTGTCTGCCCAGACCCACCCAGCCTGGGGGTCAGAGCCACTGGGACATGCTGGGGGCGGGGAAGGGGTGCCCTCCACCCTGCAGACCCCACACTGTGGCCAAGCACAGCCATGACGGAGGCTTCAATATCCCCTTCAGGTCCTGTGCAGACAACTACCTGTTCGATTCTTCTAGTTGATTCTAATTCGCAACAGTGAGCACCTTGGGACGCCTGGTGCCTGGTGACATGACGCGACCACTCATCAAAACAATAAACCTAGCATTTGTAGACCCGCCTGGCTTCCCTAAATCTCCCGATAGGATGCTGGGTGGCCTGCAGATCCCTGCTGCTTAAGACACGCATGAGTCAGGCAGATTTATGGGTTTGAATCAGCACCAGACCTTGGCAGTGACGTTGGCAAATGCATTTTACTGCTGGGAGCCTCAGTTTCCCCATCTGGGAAATGGGGAGAAGGTTAATAGGTGAGAAGCCCTCGGGCAGTGCCTGGTGTATAGCAAGAGCTCAGCAGACAACAGCCACTAACCCCAGCTCCTTGCTCTCTTATTATCTGTGCCTCTGGGCCCTCACCCCACCTTGTCCCTCAGCCCAGAATCGCCCCCTCTTCTCATCCTCTCCTTTCCAAACTCACATCCACCTCCCAGGCTGGTTCTAACTCTCAGGAGCCCTGGGTACCCGTCCCTGCCCCCACCCCGGCCCAGGGCACTCAGCATAACGGCTGGTTGGCCAGTCTGCCGCACCCTCTATAAATTCCTCCTCTTTCCCCTCTGTGCTCCCAACTCCTTGTCCCATTTGGGGGGCTCCCCACACATCCCGGCAATGCAGCGTCGGGCTTGTTTGAGGGAGCAGAAAGCATATCCCACAGGGCAGTCCCCAGCTGTGTCAGCAGCAGCCCCCTATGCTTGCCTCTGGTCTGGACGTGTGCACCGGGGCGTGAGGTGACAGGGACTCTGGGCAGGGAGCATGCATGGAGCCACGGGGGAGGGAGCAGGTCCTCGGCCTAGTCACAGCAAAAGCTGAATTCACCTGAGAAGTAAGCTTTCCCCAGGGAAGAAGTCAGCAGTCAGAAGAACCCAGCCTGGGCGCAGAGGGCTTTCTGCTTAGCCCTGTCCCTTAACTTCTGCGAAGGAGGGCCCCTCGACTGGGCCCCAGCCTGGACCCAGCACCTCAAAGAGCTCCCTACAACTAAGGAGTGTCTCTCACAATCTGAGACTGGGGCAAAGTCCAGAGTTGGCCCTCTGATTCAGAGGGTAGGGCTGGGGTTATAAATTATACCTTTGATTTTTTTTTTTTAATCCATTACAAAATACAGCACAGAGCCTGGGTTTAGCGTTCAGTCTTCGGGAGTCACTTCCTGACCAGAACTACCCTGGTTCCTTGTAGCTTCGGGTGGGGACTGGACTCTCCTCCCAGGCACACGGCCCCGGAGGTCACCTCTGCCTCTTTCCTCACCCTCTCTAAAGGGCTGGGCTGGTGTCGAAGTCCTGCACCGTCTGGCCTTGGGAAGTCTCTGGAAGGTCCCACGCGCTCTCAGGTTAGCCAGCTGCTGCCTCCATATCCGTGGGTCACCTGGGCCGCCACCTCTGTCTTGCTCTGCCTGGCAGGGGTCTCCATGTCTCCTCCCTCCGTCCTCTCGGGGGGAACCTGTACCAGATGAATCCACCTACAGCAGTGCACACCTTGCCCAAAAATATTCCAGTGGTTTGTGTTTAGAGACAGTAAAATCCCCAGATCACACCCACCTAACCCACCTAACCTCTTTCCAGCGTGATTTCCACCTCCGAGGCCTCAGCGAGTTGGTTCTGAGCAAACTGGCCTCCACATCGTTGCAGGCTCACGCCGGGCACACGCATGGGGTACACACTGGCTCTCCGGCTGTTACCCCCCATCTGGTGGTGCCGGTTACTTTTCTCTCCTCTTCCCATGGACCAGCCCAGGACATGACCACCAGCTCCACGTGACCACTGAACACTTGAAGTGTGGCTAGTGTCACTGAGAAGTTGAATTGTGGATTTCATTTACTGTTACTTATTTTAATTCAATAATCGACACTCAAACTCAGCTACTGGAACACACTTACGTAGGCCAACCCAGACAACTTAGCCAGATCCTGTCTCAAAATGTTTTAGTCAGACTGCCATGTGGGGCTGTACCCTTGTAATCCCAGTACTTGGGAGGCTGAGACAGAAGGGTCACAGGTTCACAGCCAGCCTCAGCTACTTAGTAAGGTCCTCCACAACTTAGTGAGACCCTGTTTCAAAGATAAAGAATTAAGCCGGGCGTGGTGGCACACGCTTGTAATCCCAGCATTCGGGAGGCTGAGACAGGAGGATCTGGGTTCGCAGCCAACCTCAGCTACTTAGTGAGGCCCTCTGCAACTTAGTAAGACCCAATTTTAAAATAAAGAATAAGAAATAGGGCTGGGGGTGTAGCTCGGAGGTAGAATGCCCCTGGATTCAATCTCCAATATGACAAAAAAAAAAAAAAAGAATTAAAAAATAGGGCTGGGGGTGTAGCTTGGAGGTAGAATGCCCTGGGTTCAATCCCCAGTATAGAAAAAAAAAAAAACAAAAACAGTTTTAGTCATCATTTTTGCAGCTATGACCAAAATACCTGACAAGCACGACTTGGAGAAAGATTTATTTAGTTCAGTTTTAGAGGTCTCGGAGGGCATTCCTTAATCAGCCTGAGTTCAGCCGGTTCCCAGGCTGGAACCACCAGAAGCCGAAAGGAGGTTAGCAAGGGACAGATATGGTCCCCAAAGCCACACCCCTAGGTGATCCACCTCCCCCAGCAGCCAAGGGCTACCTTGGGACTTTGTCGCACTGGGGATATGCTTAACATAGGAGCTCTTGGGGACATTCCAAACCTGAACCATGGCAAAATAAAAATTTTAAAGGGATGAGATATAGCTTAGTAGAACACTTGCCTAGCCTGTGCCCTGGGTTAGATTTCCAGTACTGCAGGGAAGGAAGAAACAGAGGGAGGGAGGGAGGAAGGAAGGAAGGAAAAAAAGAAAGGAAAGGAAGGGAGGGATGGAGGGCAGTAGGTAGAGAGGGAGAGAAAAGTGTGTAAATACATTTGGAATACTTTGGGTTTATGAATGTACTCTTTCAACTGTAAGTTTCATGACATTTAAATATAGATCAAGTCTCTCACGAAATGTTTGCATCTGTTGAAACTGCTGCAAATGTAAAATGCACTCTGGATTTTGAAGATTTCATTCCTTTCAATAAAGAATGTAAAATATCCCTTTAATGATCTTTATATTGATTTCATGTTGAAATAATGTTTTGGATATGCTGGATTTAATTAATATATCATCAAAATCAAATTTCTTTTCCTTTTTCAATGTGGCTACTGAAATTTTTTTAATTATATGGATGGCTTGCACTGTATTTTGATTAGTTTTGCTCTCTTATTCCTGAAGCAATGATTGGTATAGCTTCTTTAAAATTTAGTATACGTACCAGGTGCAATAATCCCAGCCACTCAGAAGGCTGAGGCAGGAGAATCCCAAGTTTAGGCCAGCCTGGCTCAAAATTTAAGAAAAAAAAAATGCAAAGAGCTAGGGATGTAGCTCAGTGGTAGGGCACCCCTGGGTTCAGTTCCCAGTACTGCAGAAAGAAGAAAAAAGAAAAGAAAATTCCCTTAAGGAAATACTGTTACTCCAAGAAAAGACTATGTGGGAGTGGGGAAAGGCTTTTCAGAAACACCTCAGCTGGGTGTGGTGGCGTACTCCTGTAATCCCTGTACTTGGGAGGCTGAGACAGGAGGATTGCAGGTTCGAGTACAGCCTTAGCAAGTAGTGAGACTCTCATCAACCTAGTGAGACTCTGTTTCCAAAAAAGAAATAAAATTGGGCTAGGGGTGTAGCTCAAAGGCAGAAGACCTCTGGGTTCAATTCCCAGTACCACAAAAACAGACAAACAAAAAAACCCACATCATAGTGTCTAGCTATGAATGAAGTACCCACTACTATTATTTGTTCATCCATTTTTGAAGAAGATTAAATAATTAACAATAGGAAGCCGGGCATGGTGGCGCACGCTTGTAATCCCAGCATTCGGGAGGCTGAGACTGGAGGATACCGGTTCACAGCCAGCCTCAGCTACCTAGTGAGGCCCTCTGCAACTTAGTGAGACCCTGTTTCAAAATAAAGAATAAAAAATAGGGCTGGGGGTATATCTCGGAGGTAGAATGCCCCTGAGTTCAATCCCCAGTACTGCAAAAAAAAAAACAATAGGGTGCGGAAGAGATGTCAATTGTACGTATGTGGTTTTAGATTCTCCATCATCGGAAATCATTGTGCTTCCCCTGGAGTCGATAGCAACAAACGTCTGTCCCAGCAGGAGTTAAATGGCATCCTCACATCCCAATTTCTCAACTGATATAACACATTAGCCAAGAGTCTAAGTGATTTGCTCAATTGTTAGAGAGAAAAATCACCTTAGGCGGTAGTGGATATTTTTAAATCTGAGCACTTGGCTCCCAGTTTCCTTTTTTTCTTTTTTGGCTGTTGGGGATTGAACCCAAGGCCTCACACAGGGCCTCACGCATGCTCCAGCTACCCCTGAGCTACACCTCGGTCCTTTTCTTTGCTTCTGAAGGCGCACATGGCTTAGCAGAAATCCCGACCGAGGCTTAGTCCAAAAACCTTATGTGTTCGTTATGCATCATCTTTCCCATAAAGTGCTCTTTGGCTCCTACCCAGGCTGGCCCAGGAAGGACGGGGACCATCAGAGCCTCGGTGGGCTTTTGTGGGAGGGGAACACACAGGCCCTCACCAAGGACTGGCTAGTGAATGACTAAAGTGGAGCCGAACCAACCCGACATTCAGAACAGTCCCCATCTGGGATCCACTTCAAGAGCCTGGGAAGTTGAATTTTGGTTTTTGTGTCTGTGTGCAATACTCGGGTTGAACCTAGCGGTGTTCTACCTCCAAGCTACACCCCCAGCCCTTTTTATTTATTTTGTTTTGAAACAGGGTCTGGCTAGGTTGCTGAGAGACTCACTACCTTGCTGAGGCTGTCTTCAAACCTGGAATCCTCCTGCCTCAGCCTTCCAAGTGCTAGGATTATAGGTGTATGCTACCTCACGCCTGGCTAAGGCAGTTGGAATCACTTGCGGTCTACTGACCCCTGTGAAAGGGAGCAACTCAGATGCTGTCGTATCTTCCAGCCAGTATCACCCCTTAGCTCCAGGCATGAGAGGCCCCTGCCTGGTGGGCTTCAGGAGGTCCACTTGACCTTCGACCTGAGCTGCTCCTACAAATGAAGCAAGCTCCAAGGACCACCAGGACCTTGCTTCCTCCCAGAAGCAACTATGAGGACCCCAAAATTCCTTATTCAAGCAGGCCTGACCTACTTCCCTGGGTGTGGGTCCCCAGGGCCACCCCCACCATTGACGTGTCCCCACCCCACGGAGTGGCTAACCAGTGGTGTGTCTTGGGGGTGTGTACACACAGAGCATGGGGTTGTGGGCTAACGCACAGCGTGCATGCCCTTCCCCCCCATTACCCAAGACCTCGTATGCTGACAGAAGGAAGTGTGGAAACATTGACTGAGAGCCGGCTCTGTCATCTCATATAACTGCCCCCCACAAAAAAAAACACTCGGAGGTTGCTGCACCCACTTTACAGATTAGAAAACAAAGTCCAGTTTCTTAATGTACCATGCCAACGTGTCCACTTGAATCTCCGCTCTCTGGTTAGAGAGACAATTCCGTAGGCTCCTGGTGGATACTAATAAATCCCCCCTTCTTCAGAGTTGAGGTTTTGGGACAATCACTCATATGCATGTCTGTTTTTTCATTGTCGATCAGGTCCATGTGACCAGACACAGATCCTGTTGGGGACGTTAGCAGCTGGGAGTGAGCCTGAGCACAGGTCAGAAAGGAACTATGTTTAAACCCAGATCTCAGGAAAGATACAGGGGGAATATCCTGAAGACAACAAGCTAAGCCTCTGAAGGGCCTCTGAAGTATAGTTGCTTCTTCCTCCAAGAGTCAAAAATTCCGTCTCCTGTTTAAGGGCAGAACTGACTGCACTTGCCCTGTCATTTCATCCTCGTGACAGCTTTTTAAGTCTAACTACTCCCATGTCACAGGTAAGTGAAAGGCAAGGCTTGGGCCTGTGACCTGAGCTCTCTCCCAAGCCCTCCCCACTGTACTACATTCCTTCTCTGGAAAACAAAATGAATAGCTAACAATCTGATATGAGTCTCGTTGGTTTAGACAGAATGGGGGTTACCTCTCTAGTTAAGGGAGCTTTCCCCATTCCATTTCAAGCAATCACAAGTACAAATACGAGCATCAGGCCACTTGCCCTGGATTTATTTCCCCCTCATCTCCCCCACCCCATGCTGGGTCCTGGCACCAACAGAAGAAAACTAACAACAGAGGAGGAAGCCCAGCTATGAAGCCTCATCTTTTTTTATTTTTAATTTTTCTTGTACTGGGGATTGAACCCAGGGGCATTCTACCTCTGAGCTACAACCCCAGCCCTATTTTATTCTTTAATTTGACAGGGTCTCACTAAGTTGCAGAGGGCCTCACTAAGTAACTGAGGCTGGCTCCGAACCTGCGATCCTCCTGTCTCAGCCTCCCAAGAGCTAGGATTACCGTCGTGTGCCACCACGCCCGGCCAAAGTCTCATCTTCCAGACTCTCCAGTGCTGTCATTCTGACTCAGCAATTGCTGCTGTTCCCTGAATCCTTCCATGAGCTCACTTTTCTTTTCCTTAGAGGCTGACACAGGAGTTTGGAGAAAGACAAGTCGATGACATTATTTGCTCTGGGAGCTGGTCTGCCATGGTCTGACCAAGGCCACATGGGCCATTTCTCAGCATCTCTGGATGAGCCCTTTACCACTCAGTGATAAATTCGACCAGCCGGTGCTTCCTGGCATTCTGCGCTGCAGCAAAGGGCAGCACTGCAGCCTGGGACTGTGCAGGTTACCTGTAGACGGAGCTGGCCAGGAGTGTGTGGTTGCTGGGAGCAGCAGGTCCAAGCCTGCTAATGCGGTGTTCCCAGGGAACCGAAATTGCTGCAGCCAGGTTGGGAGCAGGAGATGTGGATATGCAGGAATGAACTGAGATTGTCAACTTGGATTTCCTCGGAGAAACAGAATGAATGCATGCTAAAGAATTCCCGTTTGTTTGTTTTTTGCAAGGGGCATTTATAGACAAGAAAATATAAAAAATATCCCTCATCTTTGAAAGTGGTAAAGGAAAATAAAGGAGAGGGAGTGAGCAGGATGTCTGAGTTTCACAGAAGGAGTCTCAGATGCACAGCGAATATTGCCCCTGAAAGGGTCTGACACAGCAAGTAAGTTGCCTCATAGGGGCGCTGGTGTGTGTGTGTGTGTGTGTGTGTGTGTGTGTGTGTGTGTGTGTGTGTGTCTTTGAGACAGTTCAGGCTTCTGCCTTCTGATAGCTAAGGTCTCAGTTGGTCAGCAGCAGCTCGTGGGTCTTTTTAGAGGCTGAGAAAAATACAACTAATAATTAAAGTCATGTTTTCCATTATTAACAACAACAAACAAAGCCACCCACAGTTCATTTCCACATGTCTAGTTTCATACGAAACTTTCCATATGAGAAGCTTACTCTGGTAAGGACAACATCAAACTTGATGACCAAAAGAAAAAAAAAAAAAAAGCCCTTTTAGATCTAACTCATGTAAATGGATTGTGTGTGGGGCTCACACACCAGGTAAATATTATCATAAGCTCGGCTCATCAGCCACCTGGAACATTTTACCACCAGATTCTGAGCTCAAAGTACGGAACATCTTACCAGAATCAGCATAACAGCTGGGGGACTTCAATATGGTAGCCAGCCTGGAAGGGGCTGGAAAAACAGACCAACCAACCAACAGACAAAACTCTCAGACTCCACAGTGCTTCAGAGCTGAGGACAGCTAGCTTCTTGTCTCAAGCTCCAACTTTCCAGGCGCTAGGGCTATTTTGGCAAATCCCTGCATTAAGAGTCAGAAGAGGGAGCTTCCAGCCCCTGCCCGGCAACCGGGCACCTTAAAATGAAGCTCAGAGAGAGTCCTTTGAGCATTTCTTCCTGCCTTCAGCTTCTCCTGGTGCTCTGTGCTCCTAGTCAGGCCATTGTGAGCAGTGAATGAGATAAAGTAGGTCAGAGTGCTTGGAGGCACTGAAAACATCACACAGATGGAAGAGGTTTTGCATTATGGGAATGCCTGGGAATTCCCTTCCTTTCTGGGTTAGAGGAAGGAAAGTATGAAATACCCCTGCCTACTTCATCTGTAAGAATAGACTAGAACCCACCTAGTTCACATCGATGGTCAGCCAGAACAGAGTTGCATAATAAAAACACTGCATGTGTCATCATCTTTATTAGAAAATTAACCCCGGTTTCACTGTCCAAGTGATGTGACTGATTTTTAAATAAACACATTTAAATGGGTGTTGTTCCACTCGGGGTAGTGAGTAGTCAGTTACCTTGGCAAATGAAATGTTTATTTAAATTCTATTTCCCATCATTCAAAAAAAGATTATTTCTTTCCTTTTTTTTTTTAAACTCCTCTTTGGAACTGTTCCTGGAGCCGCTAGCACATTCTTTTGAATGTGTCCGAGGGTGAGACATTTTTGTCCTTTGTGGATAATCTTGAGTTTTTTGTCAACAGCCCAAAGTTATTTGGCACAAAGGTTGGTAAATAAGCTAAGTGATACCATTTTTAAGAATTGAAAATAACCCGTGACTATAAAATAGAAAGTCTTTTTTTTCAATTCCAAGAGAAGACTTACAAATAGGAGATTTTAGGAACAGCAGTATTATCGGAAAGGGCTTGTTCCATCTTAAAATGACAAGAGAAGAAAAGCCATCTGGACATTTCATTTTTAGTCACACCTGTCATTATTTATCTTGCAAGACTGTATGCCACTAGACTTTGAGTTTCCAGAAAGAACAAACACTGCAACCAATCAACTGTTCCTATCCTTTTAACACAGCTCCAGGGGGCATCTAACCCCCTCATTTGCATGTGGATTAACTAGCTAGCAACAATACAGATGTTTCCAATGAATTAACATCTGGATCTGTTGGAAGCAGAGCAGGGAGCATAGTAGACTATACTCGGTTAAAAAAGTTTGGATTTTTTTTTCTCTTATGAAACAATATTATTTGAAAATGAAAATATTAATAATATCACTATAATGTAACCTGAAGCAACTACTAGAGTAGATTCGCTTCTGGGGTAAATAATTAAAATTATCAGTATGATTTTAAAATAAACACAATGGTACTTTCATTCATATTATACACTGTGATACTTTCCTAACTACAATGGTAAAGGATGCCAATGACTATGGAAAATACTTTTTCCCTGGCTACTTTTTTTTTATCATGGTAAAATTCACATAACATAAAAACCATTGGACAACTTTAAAGTATGCAATTCGGTGGCATTTAGCACACTCAGCGGGTTCTGCAAACATCACCACTATCGAGTGCCAATACATTTTTATCACCCCCAAAGGAAAACCTGTCATTCCCCACTCTGCCCTCATCCCCTGCCCCCTGCTACTCTTTTCTGTTTCTATGGGTTTGCCTATTCTGGACATTTCATATAAGCCAAACCAGACAATATTGTGGCCTCTTTTTCACTTTAGCACAATCATTTCAAGGTTCACTCATGTTGTAGCACGTACTAGTACTTTGCTTCTTTTTATGACAGAGTAATTCCATTGCATGGATACATCACATTTTGTTTACTCATTTGCTCACTGATGGGCATTTGGGTGATTCTCACTGTTTGGCTCTTCTGAGCAGTGCTGCCATGGACATAGGTGTGCAAGTTTACGTTTGAACACCTGTTATCAATTCTCTGGGGCGTGTACCCAGGAGGAGAACGGCTGGGTCCTATGGCAAGTCTATGTTTAACTTTTTGAGGAACCACCAAACTCCAACGTGTGTGTGTGTGTGTGTGTGTGTGTGTGTGTGTGTGTGTCTTTACAGGGGATTGTACCCAGGGGTGTTCTACCTCTGAGTTATACTCTCAGCCCTATTTTATTATTTGCTGTGAGGGTCTTGCTCAGTTGCTGAGGCTGGCCTCAAATCTGCAATCCTCCTTTCTCAGCCTCACAAGTACTGGGATTACAGGTGTGTGCCACCACTTTGAACTCACTTTTATGCTTATAATTTGCAAAGTGTCTTGATCACCACGTTAGAAGTAGGGTAGCTATAGCCAAACCTCAGTCTGAGCCCAAAGATAGCTCTTTTTCAGAAACACTGATTAAAGCAGCCAGGCTTTATCTGAGCCAAGTCTGCTCCAAGACAAGGCTCCACACAGGGCTTTGAAAGGCTGCTCTGCTCTCGGCTTGTCACAACATGAACCGGCCGGGCAGGAATCCTTCCTGCCTCCTAGGCATCCTTGGTTTTCCATTATGTTGCACACACTTGAGGAGAAAGGGAAAGATGTTAACTAGCTTAACTTACAGGTTTCCCTTCCCAGTTTTTGCTAACAAGTTCAGATGAGCACCTAGAGTGGAGGTAGAAGCAGAACATGGGGCTGGTGCTATGTCCCCGTCCTGGGCAGAGGCTAAACCCTTCATGGTTCAAGAACAGAGTCACCCTAACAGTAGTGGAGACCATAGAGATACCTTCCACCCAGTGTTGACTTTTACTATACATCTGGCAGGACAGCACTGAGCAGTGATGCGGATCCTAGCAAGCCAAAGATCGCAGGAGTGGCCCTCCCCGGCTTCGTAGGTTGTAGACTGACTGTCCACCCCACAGGCTTGGCCAGCGCAGCAGGAGACAATCCAACTACAAGCATTGTTTACTGCAGCCAAAGTACTGAGTCACAAGGTTTCTCAGTCACCAACCCGCCCCCAGACAGTAACTGATTAGCACTGATTTTTAAATTTAAACTTGTTCTAAGCCTCTCAGAATGCCGCCCTTTCATACCCCAACTCCCTAACACACTGGAAGTTTCTGGGCTACAGGAGCCCCAACCGAGAAGCATTAAGGAGCATTGCCAACACCAGACAGACCCAAAGAGCTTTGGCTTTTTCCACTTGAAACAAAATACTAAGAATGAAAAATCAGCCTCTCGGGTCCTTGCTACACAGTCACTCTGCCAACCTAGCTGTCACTTGTCGCTTGTCTCCTGACTTGCCTTTTCAGGTGTCCTGGCCTGAATCTGCTGTTAGGACAGAGGGGGGGGGGGGAGTTTCTTGCTGGTCATATCCTCTGTCATCTGGCAGGAAACCTAAAATTTGCCTGCTGCAGTCCTCCATCTGTTTGCTTATCTGCTTCCTTGTTGGGAAGAATCCGCATCACAGTGTCCGGTTTAGGGGGATTTTCAACATGACCTCACCCACTTCACTGCTTTCACGAGCATTCCTGAAGTCAGGACACAACCCGGGTGGGAATCCACATTAGGGAGACATTCATGACCTCTCCTCGCCCATCTCCGATAAACATCTCTTTCAGTGCTTTCTCTCCAAACCAGTGCCCTTGCAGGGGTCAGAAAATGCCATGAAGAGTTGGAGGGAGGGTGCGGGGTGGGGGATGGACGACATCTAGTTATAGTTTAGGACTTGGCAGAATAGAATGTCAAGGGAGTCAGCTTATGGCAAATGCCATCCCAACCCTTCCAGGCTCCAGCCGGCTGCTGGAATAATTTCCCAGCCTATGGCCTCACAACAGGGCCCCAAGAGTTGACAGCAGGCGGCGGGCGCTTAACCTAAGAAAACCGGCGGGATGGGGGAGTGGCTGGGGAGAAAGGGAGCCCTTAGGGCCTCGTCGAGGATCTGGCCTCCAGCCTCCAGGGTTCGGAAGGGAAGAAGCCCTTCGGCGCCTAAGTGGGCGCAGTTCATGGAAAACCGAAAGTCGGGTTCCGCGGGCGCGCGCGCCCGGCCCACGTGACCGCGGCTCCCGGCCCTCCTGGCGCGCGCCCGGCGGCCGTCGCAGGCACGCGGGCGAAGGCCGGAGCGCGTGACTGGCCGGCCCGGGCCGAGGGGGCGGGGGCGGCGTGCGGCGTGCGGCGTGCGCGCCCCCCGGGGAGGCAGCGGGCGCGCGCACGGCCCCGGGGCCACCGCCCCTCCCGGGCCCGCCTCCTTCCCTCCCTCCCCGGCTCGCCCGGCCCGCCCTGGCCCGGCCCGCCCTGCGAGTCAGTTCGCTGGTTCCCTCCCTCCCCGGGCGCGCTCGGGCCGCCGCTGCGCTCCCCGCCCTCGAGCCGCGGTGCCGGAGCTGCCCGCCGCCCGCCGAGGAGGTGGAGGGAGCCGCAGGGGCCCGCCGAGGCGGCGGCGGCGGCAAGATGGCGGACTTCCTGCCGTCGCGGTCCGTGCTGTCCGTGTGCTTCCCGGGCTGCGTGCTGACGAGCGGCGAGGCCGAGCAGCAGCGCAAGTCCAAGGAGATCGACAAATGCCTGTCGCGGGAGAAGACCTACGTGAAGCGGCTGGTGAAGATCCTGCTGCTGGGCGCGGGCGAGAGCGGCAAGTCCACCTTCCTCAAGCAGATGCGGATCATCCACGGGCAGGACTTTGACCAGCGCGCGCGCGAGGAGTTCCGCCCCACCATCTACAGCAACGTGATCAAAGGTGCCGGGCCGGGGGTCGGGGGCCCGGGGGACCTGGGGACCCGCGACCCGGGCCACGGCGGCGGCGGCGGCAGCGGCGCGGGGTTGGGCACCGCCCTCGTCCGCCCTGTCCCTGGCGGAGGACGGGACCCGACCGGGTCGGGCCGACTGGCGGGCGGGAAGGGGGCGCGTCCCCAGCACTGGTCCTACTCGCCCGGCATGCCCGGGGGCGCCTCATTTTCCCCCTTGCCACCCTGATGGCGATCTGGGCCAGCCCCCACACCCCTCCTCTGGCCTCGCCCCCTCAGAGAGGGAAGTGAGGCCAGCCGAGCCGAGTGTTTTGGGGTGCGGAATGACCTCTCCTGCCCACCTCCGTGCAGGCGAGGCAGGTCCACCGAGAGCAGTCCGGGACCCTACTCCTCTACCCGCTCCCCCGAGCTTTGTCGCCCCTGGTGGGTGACCCGAGCCACAAGGTCGAGTGCTCTCCCAGCTCTGGGCTGTCTTGGCCGCCTTCGGAGCAAGGGAATTCTGAAGCCATCGCAATAAGGAAACTTTTGCTTCTTGTCAAGGGCGTAGGGTGACAGCTCTTGGGACCTTTGGGGACAAGAATAGGGGCCTTGAAGGTGTCACGTTTACTGTGCTGGCATCAGGAAAGAGACCCATACAGTTAGTGTTAAAAAAAAGAAATAGCATGATTGGTTTTTCACCTTAGTGTTACAGGATGTTGGGCTGTAATCACCATGCAACACCTTTGACTCTTCTGTTTGCTAAATAACTGGGGGCAGGAGAGAAAGGGGGTCCCACTTCTTGCTTCTGTTTAAAGAAGTTGCCTGGTAGTATGAAAACTCTCTGGCCGGGAAGTGATAGGGATCCTGTACAGGTGGCTTCAGTGAATCAGTGTTGGATTGAATAAAAGGCTCTGCTCCTGTTTGACAGTTTTGGTAAAATTAAACATTATACTGAAGTAAAAAATACACAAGGTTTTTATTTCTGGACATCGAGACGATGGTTTTTATTTTGTCATTTAAAAGAAGCAGCTCTGCTTTTTCATAGTTTCAGGTATTTTCTACATAAAAAGTGCTTTGGCAGAATCGAGGTACCTGGTACTTAAATTGTCCGGGATTCTCCTCGTTTTATTTGTGGAGTATTTTGTCTAGGCGGTTGCTACAGATTGCAGGTCTTCTCAAGTAGTGTGGTGTGTGTGTTGTTCAGGAAGCAGCTCCTTCGTGTCACTTTTTTCCTCTGGGCTTAGGCAGAGAAAAACCGCCTGGAGAGGGAGGCATTTCAGGGCAATGACAGGAGAGCACTAGGCCGGAGCTCACAAACCACCAGCAGCTCTTAGCCAACTCTTAGTATCTCTGCAGTGAAACTGTAAAAGACAGTCATATTTAGCTTGCCTTCATCCTTAGCACAAAACTAATTAAGATCTCTTTGAGGGCTGCAGGCTCTGCCTTGCCAAGTACTTAATTGAAGTTACCTTTGTATCCTAATGCAGTTGAATTTAAGGAATTAATGTTAATGATAGTCAAGATGTTAACTGTGAGCCAGGTAAACACTTGGTTCTTAATGTAAACTAGGTCCTAAGTGTGACCTGTTTTGAGCACCATTGTGAGGTAAAATAAGTTATTAGGCATCTAATTTTTTTGAGTTGGCGTGATCAGAAAATTGACAGCAAAACAGTTTTTCAAGTATCCAAACCAATGACTTCCTGATATAGATTACTAAAATGAAGTAAAGGTAACAGTTTAGTGATAGAAATATTGAGTTTGAACTAACCTCTATGAGTTCATATCTGTTTTTGTATCATTTTGCAGTTGGTCTTCCTCCGTTTTAGGTAAATCCAAAGCCAACCTGTGACATACACTGATTTGAAACTTGCTCTGAAAGCAGTTTCTGCATTTTGAATGTGTTCTTAGGAGACTCATTGTTGTGTTGGGGTTAGGGTGCCGAGGGACCAAACTAAAGACAGCTATAATGTGTGGTTCTTTATTTTCATAAGTAAATGTCTTTAATATTTTATTTTGGTACTGAGGATTGAACCCAGGGCCATTGTACCTCTCAGCTGTACCCTCTCACTAAGTTGCCAGGGCTGGCCTCAAACCTGGGATTCTTCTTTCTTAGTCTCCCAAGTATTGGGGTTACAGATGTGTACCACCATGCCTGACCAGTAAATGTCTTTTAGACAGGCTTATAAAATCTTGGTTGAGCCGTTGTCTTCAGAGCCCGGACATTAGGCTATGTAGCATAATTCTTTTTTCCTCTCTAGTTTGGTTTTGACCACCTTCTCCAGAAATTATTTTATAATTTGCAGCATGTTAAAATCCTTCAGAAAGAGCAACTGTCTTACTAGTATTTACTTTTCAAGTCTCTTAATTTTAAAATGGCAAGCAAATGTTTCCTAATCTCTAAGAAGATACAGGTGTTTGTTTTAATGCTAGCCTCCATTTTTGGAGGAGGTGGGCCTGGAGTAGTTAAAATTTAAGAAAATAATACTGGAATAAAAGCCTATGATCATATCTAACAACTCTTCCCCACATTTTTTTTTTTTTTCTTTTGAAACAAAGGTATGAGGGTGCTGGTAGATGCTCGAGAGAAGCTTCATATTCCTTGGGGAAATAATGAAAACCAGCTCCACGGAGACAAGTTGATGGCATTTGACACCCGGGCACCCATGGCCGCCCAGGGAATGGTGGAAACTCGGGTTTTTTTACAATATCTTCCTGCTATACGAGCCTTATGGGCAGACAGTGGCATACTGAATGCCTATGACCGGCGTCGGGAATTCCAACTGGTAAGACATTTGCTTTTTAAAAATATTGTGGTTTTATTTTAATAACATTTAGTAATACGTGATTTAGCATACTTTTTTCCCTGACTTCCACAATATAATTTATCTATCCAAAACTGTAGCATCACATGTTTGGATTGCTATATGAGCAAGATAAAAATAAGGAAAAATAATGGAGCTATTATATTGGTCACTTTTCCTTTTGGAAAGAAAGTAAGGTCAGCCAGGTGTGGTGGCGCACACTGACAATCCCAGCATTTGGGAGGCTGAGACTGGAGGATCTGGGTTCAAGGCCAGCCTCAGCTACCTAGTGAGGCCCTCTGCAATTTAGTGAGATCCGGTTTCAAAATAAAGAATAAAAAATAGTGCTGGGGTATAGCTCGGAGGTAGAATGCCCCTCCTGGGTTCAATTCCCAGTACCACAAAAAAAAAAGAAAAGAAGGTCATCATGATTTTCTGAAGCACTTTCTCCCAATTTGTTATCTTTTTGAAATTAGTTTTCTCCCAACCATTTCAACACAATTCATCTTTCTAAGAAATTGGCCTTTTATTCTTGGAGTAAGAGTACAGGCCAGGTGTGGTGGCACACACTTGTAATCCTAGTACTTGGGAAGCTGAGACTGGAGGATCGCAGGTTCAAGGACAGCCTCAGCAATTTAGTGAAGCTCTCATCAACCTAGTGAGACCATTTCCAAATAAGAAATAAAATCAGTCTGGGGATGTAGTGCAGAGGTAGACTGCCTCTGTGTTCAATTCCCAGTATAAAATACACACACACACACACACACACACACACACACACACACACAAGAGTTCAGTAGCTGAATCTTACTTGGGGCTATTTAGTCTTTGGGGTTATTCATTTTATGATACAGGTTAACTTGATAGGAAAATATTAAAATCTTTAGTAATGTATAACAGTATATGTGCTTTTTATATCTGCATTTTTATGTTTCTTAAGACTCCTAAGCACATTTATAAAATGTTCCTTCTTTAAAAAGAATATAATAAGCCAGGCTTGGTGGCGCACGTTTATAATCCTAGTACTTGGGAGGCTGAGACAAGGAGGATTCAGGTTCACTGCCAGCCTCAGCTACTTAGGCCCTCTGCAACTTAGTGAGACCCCATTTCAAAATAAATACAAAAAAATAGGACTGGGGTTGTAGCTCAGAGGTAGAATGCCCCTATTTTATTGTACCTCTTGTTTCACATGGGAAACAATTTTTGTTGTTGTTGTTTTTTACATTTTTTTCTCTCCTTAGGCTTAAATAAGACTACCCATAAAAAATTTAGTAGCTATTACACAGCTTTGAAGAAGGGTAGAAAAGATGCCCATACTAAAGATACAAAAATAATAATTGAGACAGATTTTTAAATCAAGTGGGTTTTTTTTTTTTTTTTTTTTAAATAAATTCCTTGTGTTCTGGGTTTTATTTGCCAGAAAGATTCCAGAAATGATAGCAATCTAGACTATATGCAATTTGGAGGTAGTTCAGATCCTAAGTGTTCTACTGTAATATGATTAAAATAAAGGGACAGTTGAAAGTAAAACTGCTTAGGAAGTTGATGTCACCGACATTAAAGTGATCCACATTTGTGGGCGTGGCTACACAAGGATGTACAGCCAGCAGGCTTTGCTGTTACACTTTGTACTCAGAAGTCTTGGCTATTCAGTTTTAGAAAGGTGTTCATGGTATCTTTTTATAAAACTGACACCTGAATCTTTACTTTCTCTGACTTATGCCTCTCATCTGTGTCATATAACTACCATACTATCTTGTATTTTTTTTCTTTCATGTATGTATCTTGTCAGATAATTTGTTCATTTCTGAAAGTCTGAGGCCATGTTACATAGTTAAAATTGAGGAACTGGCAGTGTATATGTTGAAAATTATGAATTTAATTGGACAAGTATTCTCCATCCAGTTCTTGGATTTCTGGATAGTTTTGGACCTTTAGTTAGTACTATTTTACTTTCGGTAGACCTGCTCATGTAAGTTCCTCTGCATAGCCCTTCTCATCTCCTTTCACCATCCCTCCTGTTTCTAAGTGCTGCTGAGTCTCCTTAGTTCATTTTTTTCAACATACCATGTTTTCCACTCTCGGTTTTCTCAGGTTCCTGTTCATCTTTCCAAGGTCAGGAAAGAAACAGCCCTGTACAATAAGCATCCAGTCCTTATTGAATGCATGAACAGACAACTGTGTACCTGAAAATTTTCTGCGGGTCCATCTGTGTCATCATTGTTGAGAAAGATTCCTGAATATTTCTTTTTTATCAAGAGTAAATATAAAACTACTCAGGATGAGGACCTGCATGCTTTTGACTTGAGTCAGCTAATGCTTCAGGAATAAAAAAAGTTCTCAAAGGCAGGTTCCTGAAATCCTTTTTCTGATAAAAAAAAATAGAGAGACAAGAAAAGAGGAACAGGGTGAGATCTAATTTTAAACTGGAGATGGGGATTTTTCTGTCTGGGTGTATCCTCAGCATTGTTTATGGCTCCTGGCACATGCAGTGGGTGCTTGATCATTACATTGTATTAATGACGCTTACACTCTTGGATGCCCTTCGGTACTTGGCAGAGTGTTGGGCACTGAAACAGCATTTGACTTATTTAAAATTTTTCTCAAAGTCACTGTCAGTTTCCTCTACTCGTCTGCATACTGTAAATCCCCAAGTCTGGTCCTCGTTCTTCTTGCTTGGACTCCAAAGTCGTCTATTCAAATACATACAGCACAGCATTGCCCAGAAAACTTTGATCATGATCCTTTGCCTCCAGAACGTGGTGCCAATTCTTGACCTGAGTCTGGACTTTAGCTAGCTTACCTGTGATTCCAGCAATGTATTTTTATTAGGCCACTGGAGTGGTCTACAGCCGCTCAATTCACCACATGCCCTGTTATTGTGTTTCCATGGCTCTCTTCACCATCTCTGTTCCTTAGCTCTTACCCTTCATAAGTGAAGAGCAGTGGTAATCTAATTTTAATGTAACTAAATGTGGTCTGTGGACCTTTTGCATCAGATTGAACTGGAATGCTTATTAAAACAAGCAGAGTCCCAGACTCTTGTCATGTGAGGATCTGGTTCTGGCATCTGGGATCCAGTGATCTGTGTTTTAAGCAAATGGCCATCCGTGATCTGGATGGGCTTGCTCCTGGCGCCCACGCCCCTTCCCAGTGCCTTGCTACCAGGTCTCTCGATGCTTCCCTTCCTGCAGCCTGGGGTGCATGGCAGTGTCGCGTCCTCGGTCTCCCAGGTGCACTTACTTCCTCTCCTCACCACGGCCCGCCCGGTGTGCACTAGAGTTGCGCACGTCCGCACGTGGCTCCTCGCCTGCTCCCTTGGAATGCCATGTCTTTGTTTCTTCCCTTAGCATGAGGCCTGACACTTAACTTTATTCCCTCATTTTTTAGGCATTCTGAATTATAAATAGTCTAGGGGGAAAAATTCTATATTAAGTTACTTCTGGGAAATATAAATTATTTCTGCATGCTAGTTTGTTAATTTTCCAAGGAATGGGACAGCTTTGTATTATATAATCATAAATTTTTCTTGTCTTTTGGTTATGTTTAACAATGTATATTTTCGAATAGGAAAAGTAAATATCAGGGGAAATGGGAGGAGTAAGCAGATGAAGTAAGTGAAATTAAAATTAGTCTTATTGTTTCAACTAAGGCTTGAATATTAAACTTCTTCATGCAAATACTGACAGTTTTTAAAGCTCTCCATTACTTATATTTTGCTTAAGAATAGTAACTGCCAGGCTGGGTGTGATGGCTCATGCTTATAATCCCAGTACTTGGAAGGCTGAGACAGGAGGATCACAGGTTCGCAGCCAGCCTCAGCAACTTAGCAAGACTCCATTTCCAAATAAAAAATAAAATAGGTCTGAGGGTAGAAGCCTGGAGGTAGAAGGTCCTTGGGTTCCATCCCCAGCATCATACACACACACAAAAAGAATAGTAACTGCCTTTTAATCATTTTTGGGGGGTGAGTGATGCCACAGAAAGTTGCTCATTTGTCAGTAACAACTTAGGGTACAAACACGAATATTTCCCAAGTTCACAAAAGCAGACTTAGAAACCTAACTTTTTCTGGTCAGGTGCCTTTATGGGTAAACTAAATAGCTTTCTGTAGAAAAGGAAAATCTAAGGTCCACATTCTTGTTAAAACTTAAGCTACCTTTCTTGTTATAAATAACACAGTGAAGATAATATATAATAAGAAGTGGTCCTTTTTAGCACTAGATTAAGTTTATTTTTGTGATACCAGGGATTGAACCCAGTACCTACCTCTGAGCTACACCCCCAGCCCTATTTTATGTTTTATTTTGAAACAGGGTTTCACTAAATTGCTGAGGCTGGCCAACAATCTTCCTGTTTCAGCCTCCCAAGTACTGGGATTACAGGTGTGCGCCACCATGCCCAGATGGATTAAATACTTGTAATACCCTACTTTGGCTATACATTGAGTGTAGCCTGTCACTGCACTAGTGACTTACCTTGTCTTTAGAAGAACTTTTGGGGTAACAGTAGCTAGGAAACTTGGTAATTTCAGTGACTGAGGGTCAGGGATTGTCTGGGATATGATGCAGTTGGTGATATGGACAAACTAACAAAATGGAGTCACTGCCAACTATTTTTTTTAATTTACAGTTACTTGTTGAGCCACATAAGCAGCACTGGTTATATAGGAAAGGACGGTGTGTGTGATAGCAGCTTCCTAGTTTATGTAACTGGTTTAACCTTGTCAGCATTAATACAGCTTCCTGTAACGGCCAGTCTGTCTTCTCAATTCCTGAAACCAAAACCATTCTCTTTGTTAATTACGGTAACTTTGGTTGGACTTAGTTTTTCTCACTCAAGTGGTACAGTTTGTACTTGATGATAGTTATACTTCTCCGAGCCGATAAGGGAGTTTATTCAAGACAGAGATTCTCCCTTCAATGTGCTTGGCAACGTAACTATTCAGCTTCATAATTGGCCTGTAAAAAGGAGCTGAGTGCCAGCTAAGTAAAACTAGAAACTTCTGTTTTGGCTAAAATATTTTTCTTTATTTGCACTTCAGCATGTATTTGAAATACAATAAGATCAGGGTCATTTGTTTATTCATTAACACTAATTTGGATTTGCTTTAAAAAATGATTTAGTTACTACTTTCATTTGTAAAATACCATATTTTCGGTGGAGAATTTGACTTGCAATTGCCAAAACCTGTTAATATCTACAGATTCTAGGGCTAGGGTAAAATCTGTAAGCCAGTATAACATGAGGACTACATAGTAGAGACTTGAAGCTGCGATCTCTGTTGGTAGAATTTTCTTTTGGTGGATTTGATCAGACATCAGTGCTTACATTTTATCCAAACCCTAGAAACCCAGAGCTATAGAACTGTGGACTTTAGAAACAAAGGATGTTTTGGTATGTGCTTACCGTTTTAATACAACTTTGTGAGGCATACATGTGTGTGCAGGCATAGAGGCTTAGTTGAAAAGGTTGACTTTTCCATGTTTACTTATTTATTGTGATGGAAACAGCTGCGGGATGTCTGGGCTCAGTGCTAAAGAGGAGTTGTAAATTACTGTGTTGGTTTCTGTATTGCCTTTTATTACTAAACAAATACAGTAATTTATGCTGCTGAAAATGTGTATTAAACAATGAAGGGACCAAACAAGGAAATAGTCATTAAGAAACCTAGACTTTAAGCCGGGCGTGGTGGCGCACGCTTGTAATCCCAGCATTGGGGAGGCTGAGACCGGAGGATCCGGGTTCGAGGCCAGCCTCAGCTACCTAGTGAGGCACTCGCAACTTAGTGAGACCCTGTTTCAAAATAAAGAATAAAAATAGGGCTGGGGGTGTAGCTCGGAGGTAGAATGCCCCTGAGTTCAATTCCCAGTACCACAAAAAAAAAAAAAAGAAACCTAGACTTTAGTTTCAGAACTCTACCAGGAGTGTTCACCTAACCCGGGAGAAAGGTGTGTGAATGCACTTTAAAGAAAAACATAATGGTCCAAGAGCTCCTTGAACAGAACATTCCCTGTTCATCTTTTGCAAATGGGCAGCAGTCCAACCAAGTTAGAATATCTAACCATTTTGGTCCCAAACAGGTGCCAGTTTCTTTCTATAGAATTCACAATGCTGGCGTGGTGGCGCACGCTTGTAATCCCAGCATTCGGGAGGCTGAGACCGGAGGATCCGGGTTCTCGGCCAGCCTCAGCTACCTAGTGAGGCACTCCGCAATTTAGTGAGACTCAGTTTCAAAATAAAGAATAAAAAATAGGGCTGGGGGTATAGCTTGGAGGTAGAATGCCCCTGAGTTCCATCCCCAGTACCGCAAAAAAAAAAAAAAAAAAAAAAAAGAATTCACAATGCTGATAATTATAGTCTCTGTGTCACTGTTTAACACCTTAATGTTTATAACAATTGCTTTGTACTTTTCAAAGCCTTATCACATATGTTATCATATCATTCTTTAAAAAAATTATGAGAGAAATAAAATACATGCTGTTGTCTTCATTTCACAAATTTAAAAATTGTGGCACAGGTTCTTTGAGATGCTTTGATTCTCAGACCTAGTAAATGATTGATAGATACTGAACCCCCACCTGCTAGCTCCTAGTCTAGCACTGGCCTGCTAGCACTGGCCACCAAACCATTTCACAAGGACTCAAGTGTTACACTAATGGAGCATTCTTCTTCCCTTTCATTCCCATCCTTTTCTGACCCCCAGCCCCACCCCCCACCCCCCAACACACAAATAATCAGTATTCTCCTTGTTAAGATCTGCCACATTAAGCTTGTGTGGGTTTTTATTAAGAATATTTGAAGCTGGGGTGATGCGTACTTGTAATCCTAGTACTTGGGAGACTGAGATAGGAGAATTGCAGGTTCACAGCCAGCCTCAGTTACTTAGTGAGGCCCTCCACAACTTAGTGAGATTTCAAAATAAAGAATAAAAAAATAGGGCTGCAGGTATAACATGGAGGTAGAATGCCCCTGGGTTCAATCCCCAGTACTGCGAAAAAAAAGAAAGAAAGAAAAAATTGACATTGCAGTGATAGTCACATAATTTTTTTTATATTCTGAACTTTCATAATATCCATGCACTATTTATCCTTTTCACTTCATTAGCTATGTTATGGTTAGGACATTAATAATCTTAAATGACACTTAATGGTAAATGTATTACCTTTGAGTGGTTCAGTTCCTCCTGTCCATTATTGGTCTTTGGAGAGGCTTAGTTCAGATCCTCCCCTTCCTGAGAGCTCACTGTAGTAGTGATACTTAACTGAGGAACATTATTTTTAGTGTGTTCCAAAGAGTAGAAGTTTAATGGCAACCTAGGAAAAGTCATTTGAAAATAAAGTGCTATTTTGTGTTTAATTGCCCACTGTCTTCTGAAGTCCTTTGGAATGCTTTATAAGATGCCTTTTTTTTTTTTTGTAATAGGGATTGAACCTAAGGTTGTTTTTCTACCTCTGAGCTACACTGCAAACCCCTTTTGGTTTTCATTTTGAAAGGTCTTGCTGAGTTACTGAAGCCGGCCTTGAACTCATGATCCTCCTTTCTCAGCCTTCCACACACTGGGATTATAGGCATGAGCCACTGTGCCCAGCTAAGATACTTTTTTTTTTTCAAGAGAATTTGTTAGGGCCACGGGAGCAGAACAGTATTAGAATAGGCTGATAGGGATCAAGGAAATAGTTTTGTTTTCAGAAATGGACTTTAGTAGACTTGGCCAGAGTCACTGATCTTTTGCAGTGATGGTGGTTGTTAATCTTTCGTATTTAATTGCTCTTCTTTTGGAAAAAATAAGTGAAAGAAATTTTTATTTATTTTGATACTAGAGATTGAACCTAGGGACTCTCTTCCTCTGAGCTACACACCCAGGCTTTTTTATTATTTCTTATCGTGAAACAGGGTCTGGCTAAGTTGCTGAGACTGGCCTGACATCTGCTATCCTCCTGTCCCTCTCAGGTACTAGGATTATAGGCATGTGTGCCACCACGCTGGCTTGAATGAGATTTTAAATGAGCGCTGTGGATGCGCTTTTCTTTCATTCTTTTTTTTTTTTTTTTTAATGGTATTGGGGGGGGGGGTTGAACCCAGGAGCATTCTACCTCTAAGCTATATCCCTAGTCCTACTTTTTATTCTTTATTTTGAAATAGGGTTTAACTGAGTTGCAGAGGGCCAATTAAGTAACTAAGGCTGGCCGCAAACCTGTGATTCTCCTGTCCCAGCCTCCCAAGTACTGAGATTACAAGCATATGCCACCACACCCAGCTCATGGATACACTTCTCATCCTCCTCTAATCTGTAGTAAATGCATAATACTTTTGTGGAACTGTTTTGGTTTTAGGTCTAAAGTGATTGGTTATGCTATACGTGCTTTTTTTTTTTTTTCCCACAAAATTTTTTAAATAACCATTTTCAAACTTACTGTTTGATAAAACATTTTTACATACGGTTTTCATCTGATGACCTTAAGGTTTGATTTGGTTTTGTGCTGTGCTGTGGGATAAAAGTGGATCAAAGCAACCAGCCAGAGTGTGAGTCCTGGTTGCTACTCACAGTGAGTTTGGGGAGCCCTGAAGACTCTAAGAATTTGTTTCTGTCATGGTAAAATGGGGGTGATCACAGGGCCTACTATTCTTGGTTATTGGGAGGATTACACAAGGTGATGCATGTGAAGCCCTTGGCATAGTTCGTGACATGTATTAACCATACCAGTATTCAGTATTAATATTCCTAATATATCCTATGCACAAAAATAGCTTTCAAAAAGAAAACACTGTAGGCTTGGGTTTGTTTCACTGTCCAGACTTGATTACCAGTATGTAATGATCCTGAATTCTGAATAATGCAGAAGGTACAACTTATATTTGTGTTAGCCTGTTTTCTCGAATAAGCCCACCCATCAAAGAGAAATTTGAGTTATCCATTGTTACAATGATTCTCGTTGCCTACCAATAACACTGATTTTCAGATTGAAAATTTATAAATGGTTCACTTCTTTACAGTTCTTTATGATCAAGAAAAACATTTTATAAATGATGGATCTATATCTTTATGACTAGTCCTTTTATATATGTAAAAGATTTTAAAAGCAAATTCTGTAATTTGTAGATTCTGCAAGTCTAAAGAATCAGATGTGCCAGATACCGTGGTGCATGCCTTTAACCCCAGTTCTTGGGAGGCTGAGACCAGAGGATCACAGATTGGAGGCCAGCTTCAGCAACTTAGCCAGGCCCTCAGTAACTTAGGGAGACCCTGTTTCAAAATAAAAAATGAATAAGACTGATGGGGGGATAGCTCAGAGGTAAAATGCCCTGAGTTCAATCCCTAGTACCAAAAAAAGAATTAAAAGTAATAAGTTGAGTATCCCTTATGCAAAATGCTTGGGACCAGAGTGTTTAGATGTCAGATTTTTTAGCTTTTGCATATATATATACACACTTAACTAAATAAAATGAGTTATCTTGGGGACGGAATCCAAGTCTAAACATAAAATTCATTTATGCTTCTTTCTTTCTTTTTCAGTACTGGGAATTGAACCCAGGGATGTTCTATCTCTGAGCTATACCCCCAGCTCTATTTTTTATTCTTTATTTTTGAAACAAGGTCCCACTAAGTTGTAGAGGGCCTCACCAAGTAGCTGAGGCTGGCTGCAAACCGGTGATCTTCCTGTCTCAGCCTCCCAATACTGAGTTTACAAGCCTGCAACACCACACCTGGGTCATTTATGTTTCTTACACACCTTATGTACATAGCCTAAAGGTAATTTTATACATTATTTTTAGTGTGCCTCTGTTTTGACTGGTGTCTGGTGTGAAATTTTCCACTTGTATCCTAAATGTTTTATATTTTGGACCATTCTGATTTTAGTTTAGTTGCTTTTTGTGTGTGTATATGTGGTCCTGGGGATTGAACCCAAGGACATCTACTTCTGAGCTACACCCCCAGCCTATTTTATTCTTTATTTTGAAACAGGATCTCACTAAGTTGTAGAAGGCCTCACAGGTTGCTAAGACTGACCTTGAACCTGTGACCCTCCTATCTCAGCCTCCCAAGTACTGGGATTACAAGCTTGCACCACTGTACCTGGCTTTGATTTTAGATTTTGATGGGCAACTTGTAATGAAAAGAAAAGTGC
>PVLC010022200.1:0-27013 GCA_004027655.1 Graphiurus murinus | reverse complement strand
CTGCTCTTGGCTGAACTTGAGTTAGAAACTAAAATAAGTCACAGCCAAAAAGAAAAAAAAAGGCAAAAATAAACCTCTCTTAAAATGAAATTGAAGACTATTGAAATAAACTGAATTAACGATTTGTTATTTCATTAGTGAAATTACTATTGTTAACTACTTTGGTATGGAGAAGGACACTTCTTCAGTCACCATCTCTTGGATATTGCCACCACTAATGGAAGTTGTAAAAATGGGAAGGGAGAAAAATACTGAATCTCAGAAATGTCATTGCCTTTTTTTTTAAATTGATCCTTTAGAAATGGTCCTTAGTTTCAGCTGTACTGTATTTATACCCCAGGCTTTCACTGAGTGTGGCTAAATGAAACCACTAACTGCTAATGGAACAGCTGTTGGAAACACTATTAGGCTTAAATCTCTGATTAAATATGGAAATTATTTTTTTGATTTCCTTTGGGTAACAATGTATTCCCATGAATATGTTACCAAAGTGTGCTTCCTATTATTATTTTTCTTATTACATACGATATCCAGAAATGTGTTGATATAAAACAAAATCAAGCCAAGTCAAATGTAGTGTTGAAGTTGGATCAGGGATCTGGAATTTTCAGTTCTTGGCTTGATTTGCATTATTCACTCTGAGAAGCACTCACAACCTTGTATCTTTTTCCTTAGTTTGTTGTTCTTAAAAAATGAAAAGTATAAGCCAGATGTGGTGGTGCATGCTTGCAATCCCAGTACCTGGGAGGTTGGTACAGGAGGATAGCAGGCTAGAGGCCAGCCTCAGCAACTTAGCAAGACCCAGTTTCAAAATAAAAAATAAAAAAAGACTGGAGGTATAGTTCACAGTTAGAACGTCCCTGGGTTCAATCTATAGCACCAAGAAAGAAAAAAGAAAAAAGGTGTAATGATTGTCAACTTACAAACTCACATTGACATCAACTCTATGGTTGTATAGAAAATTCAAAAGTATTTTTTGGAAGAAATCAAAATATTTTCCAACCACTTACACAAATAATCTTGGAAGTTTTTGTTGTGTGTATGCTATACCCTTAGAATTTTTCTATTTGACATAAAACAACTTGATTATAAGGTATAGTCAAAGCAAAAGTATAAAAATAAACTTTTTCAAGCAAAGAAAGTTATCTTAAACCTTGCCCTGTATTTTGAATAAGTTTGTCCCTGAAATGCCAGTGTTCTCTTTTACAGTTGAGGAAATTAAGGGGAAAAGAAGAGGAGTAGGAAGATGAAACAGTGATGGATCTGTGTAAAGATTCATCTGAGCAAAGACTCGGCACTGTTTTAACTATTTGCTTCACTGGTTTTATTGTTAACTCTTTTCTCATATATTTTTTTTTTTCCAGAACCACATGAAAATTAGTTGTAGACTACCTCAAAAGTATTTTTATCCATGTATCCTAAGAACTAGGACATTTTCTTATATAACCTAAGTATAGTGGTAAAAATCAATACATTTTAAAACCAGCTCATAGTCTGAATTTGAATTTTGACAGTTGTCCCAGTAGTGACCTTATATAGAGCGTTTCTTCGCTGGGCTCAGGATCTTTCCGTGTGTGTTGCATTTAATTGTCATGTCTCTTTAGTTCCTTTTAATCTAGAACCATTCTTCATCCTTATTTTTTCCTTTCATGACCTTGATGTTTTTGAGAAAGATAGGCAAATTACTGTGTAGAATGTATCTTTTCAGGTTTGTCTGATTTTTCTTTATAATTGCAGTCAAGCATTTGTTGGCTTGTTTAATTATTTACTTATTTAAATTTTTTACAGGCTGGGTATGATGTCACACACCTGTAATCCCAGTACTTGGGAGGCTGAGACAGGAGGATTGCAAATTCGAGGACAACCCTCAGCAAGTAGTGAGACTCATCAACCTAGCAAGGCCCTGTTCCAAAAAAAATAAATAAAATAGGGCTGGGGGTGTAGCTCAGAGGTAGAATGCCCCTGGGTTCAATCCCCAGTACCACCAAAAAAAAGTTACTTGGGTTCCCTTTTTTCTTCTCCTCCATATGATTATGTTTTTTATCTGAAATAGGGTTAGGTTCTTATATTTATGTTGTATTCCAATTAAGGATTCCTTTACCTACGTTGGTTTTATTTGTTTGGATATATAAAATAATGTGATTTCAAAAGTAAAGATGTTACTAGAAAGATTATGACTCCAGTTTTTTCTACCCTGTTTTTACCCTATTTTGTTGTCATTAGTTTCTGGTTCATTCTTCTTATATTTCTTTGGCAAAACTAAGCAGATACATTTATTTGTTTGTTTATATATTTGCATTTTTCACACACAAAGGTAGTGTGTGTGTGTACTCTTTGGTTTGTTTTCATTTAATATATATACTGGATATTATATCAGTCCAAAGAAATTGTCCTCACTTTTTATAGCTTTATAGTATTCTTTGTGTGTCTCATTCAGTCATTAGCATTCAGATGATTTCTATTTTTTTGCAACCAGAACAGTTGCTGTAGTAGATAACCTGTGTGCACATGAGCACACCTGGACATAAACAGGTACATATATGTTTAAAATGTTTATAATGTTGGAGATATATATAATATATATAATATATATAATGTTGGAGATATATGTATATCTCCAAACATTAATTATTACATATTATAAATATACATATATCTCCAACATTATAAACATTTATATATATTTTATATATATTATTTATATATATAATTATATATATTATTTATATATATATATATTTTTTCGGTACTGGGAGTTGAACCCGGAGCATTCTACCTCTGAGCTATACCCCCAGCCCTATTTTTTTATTCTTTATTTTGAAACAGAGTCTCACTAAGTTGCAGAGTGCCTCACTAGGTAGCTGAGGCTGACCACGAACCAGGATCCTCTGTCTCAGCCTCCCAAATGCTGGGATTACAAGCGTGCGCCACCACACCCGGCTAATGTTGGAGATATTTAGGGTAAATAGGATTGCTAGGTCAAAAGGTAAACAAGTAGCCAGACTTGGTGGCACATGCTTTTGTAATCCAAGTAGGCTGAGACCGGAGGATCGCAGGTTCACAGCCAGCCTCAGCTACTTAGTGAGGCACTCCGCAACTTAATGAGACCCTGTTTCAAAGAATGAAAAAAAAGAAAAATAGGGCTGGGGCGTGTTACTCAGAGGTAGAATGCCCCTGGGTTTAATCTCCAATAGTGCAAGAAAAAAAAAAAAAGTAAACATGTAAGTAATGTTGATAAATACTGTCAAATATCCCTCCATAAGGGCTGTACCAATTTCTATTTCCACTATAAGATTATGAGAAAACCCATTTCTTCATAGCTTTTTCAATAGAATGTATTATTAAACATACTCAGTTTTCAAGTCTGAGGTAGGAGAAATGGCATTGCAGTGTAGTTCTTTGTTTTTGTCTTTGTTTTGTTTTTTGGTTTTTGGTACTAGGGGTTGAACCCAGGGGCTCTCTACCTCTGAATTATACTCCCAGCCTTATTTTCTAGTTTTAAATTTGAAACAGGATCTCACTAAAGATCCTGTTGAGGCTGGCCTCAAACCTGTGATCCTCCTCCACCTCCCAAGTACTGGGATTACAGATGTGTGCCAATGTACCTGTCCACAATATAGTTTTAACTTGCTTTTATTTTATTTTGTTATGTGTTAATTTTAACATGTGATGAAATATAACTTTTAGATTTTTTTGGTGAAAATGTGAATGTTGAGTGCTTATTTTATAGTTAATTAAGGTAATAGTATATATATTAAAGTTTGTGGTTTGGTAATAGTTAAAATTGAGAGCAGAGAAGGAAAATTTTTAAAATCTTGGTTTCCAAGCAACTGGACACATAATATCAGATGCATGTACCACTTGCTTAATGTTGAGATGCCTGAAGTGTAAATAATTAATTGAGCAGGGACTAAAACAGCTATTATTGTCAGCAGAGTTCTAAGCTCCTTGACCTTAGTTTATTACAGAGAGATTAGTGAATAGGGTGGCTGAATTTGTCCAGAAAAGGAATACAGGTACAGTCTCTGGCATGTACACAGATCTTGAAAATTAGTTGGATTTAAGTAGGCATTTTTAAGCTTTGGTGTAGTCCATGTGGGGGTCCTGATCTACAACCCATCAGGAGGTAAATGGGCAACAACAGAACCTGGCTTCTCCCCTCCCTCTGATGTGCCTGTTATCTCCCCCTTAATACAGAGGACCTGAGGAATGATGGAATGACTGATCTTAAGATACAAAGAGCAATAAATTATATATACATATATTTATGTGTGTGTAGGCACTGGGATTGAACCCAGGAGCATTCTTCCACTGAGTTATGCACCAAGCTCCTTTTTGTTTTTTTTGTTTTTTTACTCTGAAACAAGGTCTTGCTAAGTTACCACGTGCTACCCTTGAACCTTCTATCTTCCTATGTCAGCCTCCCAAGGACTAGGATTACAGGCACGTGCTACCATGCCTGGCTAATATACCCTATACTTATCAAACCCTATAATTTTGTTCACCCATAGTTATCTCTGAGATAGATGCCTTTCTTTCACTTCAGAGGTTTCCATGGATGAGTTTATCCAGGCTGATGGTTTTACACCCCTGGACTTACATGGATGACTTTCAAATGTGTGACTCTAACCTCATTGTTTTTTGTGAGAATTCAGATTTGTATATTCCAGCACATGCTAGACATTCATTCATAGGTCTATCTGTCCATCAATCTGTTTTCTCTGAGAAAACTACTCCACCTGCTCAGCTCTATCTTGGGGTGATAATTAGGACTGTCATTTTCCCCACTACCCTTATATACTGTCATTTTCCATGGTCTACTAGTTCTGCCTGGATAGTTTCCCCAAATAAGTCTACCCTCACTTCTGTTATGATCTTTTGCCTTGACCTTGCACACGTCATCTTGGCTCTCTCAAGTCCATCTTAACAGTGTTTTCAGAAACAATTCTGACCACATTTGCCCCATTTAAACATTTGGATTATGCTTGATCATTAACAGGACAGTCTAACCTCCTTGACTTGCCTTAATAGCCCACCATAACTCACCCTTGTTGTGCCATTCTCTGCACATACCTTATAATTCAGCAGTGCAGAACAGTTTTTGGTTCACTGGAACCTCCATGATGTTTCATATATCTTCACCTCTGCTTGTATTCTTCTTTCCACTATGCTGCTCTTAATTCTTTTGTTTTCAGGACTTTGCTTTCCCAGGATGCTGTCCTTGATTTCTGTTGCTCACCTAGCTGCTACCATCATGTCGGGTGATCCTTCTCTAAGGTCTTCAGAGGGCTCCCTGTGTAAGGCTCTATGGTAGATCCTCATCCACTTTGTTGAAATCATCTGCAAGCTCTTTTGATTTGCATTTTCTTTCTATGTGTATTATTCTTGCCTACTGTGGCACCTGAGGTCATTATGAATTGATTTGTATATTTGCTTATGCAAAATTATCCATATAATGTAATAAGAAGTGTCATTGCTTTTCTTTTTAATATCAGAGTTAGTGACTTTTTTATGTTTATCTTGGGTATCTATTGCTGAATATCAAACTAGCCCAAAACTTACTGGCATAAAACAACAAATATTTTATGTGCTTATGATTTGGGAGGGGGGGATCATGGAATTGTGGTTAAGCTGAGCTCAGCTGGATGTTTCTTCCTTTGGTCTTATCTAAGGTCTTTCATGGGGTCTTTATTCTTCTGATGACTCAACTGGTCTATAATGACCTCATTCACATGCCTGGTTGTTTGTTGTTGCTGTCAACTCTGCTTCTCATCTGTCTCATCATCGAGGGGGCTGGTCCAGAATTAGGGATGCGCATCCAGGGATGGAGGCATCTGTGACTTTGTCATGGTTGGATACAGAATACCCGCTGGAGAGCTCATAAATTAATGTTCATGGTTGCTGTAATTATGTCATTAGGGTTGTAATCTCATCAGTGAATAAATCCATGGTGATGGATTTGCTGGGTAGTAATCCAGGAAGGTGGGGTGTGGCTGGAGAAGCTGGGTCCCTGGGGGTGTGGCCTTAGGGATTGTACTTTTGTATTTCAATCTCCTTGCTGCTGTCTCCTGCTTTGGGCTTCCACGATGTGAGAGCAGGCCCTTGCTGTGTCTCTCTGCTTCTGGCCACTGCACCCTGAGCTTCATAGACCCCTGCCTCACATGAACTGAACCCTCAAAATCTCCAGAAACTGTGAGCAAATAAATCTCCCTTCCTCTAAGTTGTATGGTCAGGAACTTTGTATTACAGCAGCGAGAATGTTGCTCGAGTCAATTTTTTTGCCATCACCTCAGTTTTCTTTGTTAGAACTGTAGTTCTTTTTGCTCCTTGTGTTTTTTTCTGTGATAATCATCTCTCATGCTTACAGTTTTGTATTTATTTCCTCCTTTAGTAGCTCATGCTTCATCTTTAGGAGGTCATCTTTTTCTTGCATTTAGGGATAGCACAATAAACATTTTTATTCCCTATAGCACATAACTGATCATAATAAATTTAATGGGTTTTCGATCAGACCAGACAGTGAGAATCATCTTTTTTTAAATTAAATATTTTCAGTACACAAAAAAGAAATAATATGGTTATTTCCCTCCATTCGATATGTCTTTCCTGATATAGAAATAATGCTATAAATTGATTTCTAAAGATGAGGGTAAAAGAATACCTTGTCTATACACACTGGCTGGCAAACGTGGAATGACAAGCAATGGCAGTCTACTGCTAGGGGAAGAAAAGGAACATGGAGAGAGACCCTATTTGAGGAGCAAGCACAAAGGGAAGACCTAATGCTGAGGGTAGAGCAGACATTGGGGAAAACTTTCTGGCAAACCAGTTCCGTCCTAAGTATAAGGTAACACTAAAGCCATGTAAAGCCTTCCGTAAGCCCAGAAATGATAAAATTCAAATTCAGCTCTCAGCTTGACTAGATTGAATAAACTTCCCACACATACATAAGACTAACCGAAGAAATGTTCATTTCCAGGCATATCTATTTGCCTACAATTCTGTACAAGATGTCTGGCTTTCAGCACAAAAAACCAAGACACCCAAAAAAGCCAAGAAAATAACATACATACAGGAAACAAAGCAATCAATAGAATAGACTCAGATATGATTCAGATGTTAGAACTATCAGACAAAGCTTTTAAAATAACTACAATCCATATGTTAAAGGATCTAGTGGAAAAACTGGGCAATATAATATGTATGAACAGATGGATAAAGAAGTGAAAATTATAAAAATAATAAAATGAAAGTGCTAGAAATGAAAGCATAGTATCAGAGAAGAAACATGATGTTGATAGCTCATTAGTAGGGTTAGTACAGCCAAGGAAATAATTAGTGGACTTGAAAATAGGTAAAAACAAAAATTCACATACAAAGAAAAAAGGATGGAACAAAACCAAAAAATAAACTATCTGAGATCTTTGAAACAATATCAAATGTTCCAAAGTGAAATAATACCAAATACCAGAATGAGAATAAATTAAATGGGACAGAAAAAATATTTAAAGAGATAATGGTACAAAGTTTTCCAAATTAATAACAGCAAACAAAAGATCAAAAAAAATCAACAGACAGAAAGTATGATGAATATATATTATACACATACCATGTTCAAACTAAAACAAAACAAAAGAAAACACCCAGAAAACCTCAGGCAGCCACAGAGGGGGAAAAAGACATTATATTTAGAAGAAAGATAAGAACTAAAGCTGATTTCTCATCACAATTAGGCAAAACAGAAATGTAAGACATATACTAAGAATCCTGTGTCCAGAAAAAAAATCTTTTAAAGTGAAAAAGATAAAGCAAATCTACCAAAAACCTTATTACTCCTCGTTTCATTGCCAATTATTTAAACATCTATGGAAATGACAATAAGAGCTTCATTGAATTGAACTGACAAGTGTAATAAAATGGTGTGAGTCAACTCCTGAGTTTGCCTGTAATTTCTGAGATTTGTTTGATCCTACTTCATTGTTGGATCTTTGGTTGCTTATAAGGTAATGTGCTTGTTATCTGTATCTGTCAGGGTTCTCAGAGAAAAGGAACCAGGAGGATGAAGGGTATATGTGTATTAATATGAAGAAATTTATTTCAAGGAGTTGGCTCTTGTGATTGTGGGTACCACTAATTCCAAATGAATAGGGCAGGTCAGGGTGGAAACTCTTAGGCATGAGTTGATGCTACAGTCTTAAGGCAGAAATTCTTTTTTTAAGGGAACCATTAGTGTGCTTTTAAAACCTTTCAATTAATGAAAGGTGGGATGAGCTCCACCTGCATTACTTTTTTATTTTTGTGGTAATGGGGATTGAACCCAGGGGCATTCTACCTCTGAGTTACACCCCCAGTTCTATTTTTTTATTCTTTATTTTGAAACAGGATCTCACTAAGTAGTGGAGGGCCTCAGTAAGTAGCTGAGGCTGACCTCGAACCCAGATCCTCCTGTCTCAGCCTCCCAAGTATTGGGATCACAAGCATGCGCCACCATGCCCAGCTCTCACCTGCATTATTGAGAATAATCTTCTTGACTTAAAATCAGCTGCATATAGATTATAACAACATGTACAAAAAATACCTTCATGGCAGTATATACATGGGTGCTTAATTGGATAACTGGCACTCTATCCAAGTTGATACAGAAAACTACTCATCACAGGATCCATTATTGATATGTGGGAAAATTGACAATGGAATCTTTGCAAAATGATGGATTTGTATTGGTGAACTACCTCATGATCATTTGTATTTTTAGGTTACCAGTGAGAATAATCCCAGACTTAAGATAATGTTAAATAAGCTGTCTCCTTCAATTGTGTGAATCTCAAGGATTTATATGGAAAGGGTCTCAAAGATCACTCATTAGTAAAAATTGAAGCATTAAAACTATGTAAGCCTATAAGTGTGCTCTCTTATGTAGCATGTGCTTTTCTTGTAATCATTTTAATGCCCAGGATCACTTAAATATATTTTGAACTCTTTGAATTGAAACATTTGTCCCTTCATTGAAAGTCATTAACTAAATTGATACAAGGTATTGTGAAAGCTTGTACTTCATTGAAATTTCATCTGCAGGTGAACAAGTATTATATAGGGATTTTATAAGAATATGAGAGCCTTGAAAGTCTTGTACTGTAGTCATTGTAGTATATTACTGTTGAATGTGTTTCAAGGAGATTAAGCTATATGTTGATATTGAGGCTTTTAAAGAAATATATTCCTGGAACAGGGTACATAGGTTAGAAAAATAAACTTTTAAAGCACAGTAAAAAAAAAAAAAGTTAAATGGTAAACAAAATTGTAGACATAGAAAGTAGTTAAGATTATGCTTTTCTTAGCAAAGACTTGAAGTCCTAATGATAAAAGTCAGTTTATTAAGAGGGAATTATAACATGCATATACTTAAATTAGAAATCATGTTCATTAGAAATTAATAGTATTTCTCTGTCCTGGTGATATGGAAAGTCTAAAATGAGGATTTATATCCTCCCTTCAAAACCGTTATTATGCCGAATATCTCTTATGATTACACTTACTGAACCAGAGAGAAATAATGGTCTGAATCTTTAGGATTTATATAGAAAGGGTCTCAAAGACCACTTATTTTCTGGGGCCTATAACTTAGAAAGCAATTTCATATTTGCCATGATAACAAAGACTGCATTTTTGTTATGTAACAAAATTCATTAAAGAGATGGCTGATAGTATATTTCTATAAGTCTATATAGTATTTGAAAGATTGGATGCACTATATAGTTCAGCATGATAGTAGCAGCTTTTCTATTATATTAGAATCAACCTTTTGCTTCCTACATTAACTTAAATTCATCTCTTCCAGTGTCAGTCTACTTCTACTTTGAACTCGTTTTGAATTTGTTAGGCTTATTAGAGATGTCTTCCTAATATAAACTGGTGCCAAAATTATCTGCATTTTTGTATCTGCTTGCTATAAAGTAGTACTGTTAGTCAGCTTTACATGACTGTGACAAACTACCTGAGATAATTATAAAGAGAAAAGGTTTTTTTTGGCTCATGGTTCTGGAGGTTCCAGTCCAAGATCAAGCAACCTCATTTCTCTGGGCCTCTGATGACAGCAGTACATCACAGCGAGAGCATGTGGCAGAGCAAAGCAGCATGTCTCATGAGCCAGGAAAGGGGAAGAGATGAGAGAGAGGGAGATGCTGACATCCTGAGATTTCCTTTGAGGGCATCCATGAAGTGACCTATGGACCTCCCACTAGGCCCCGCCTCCCAAGGGCTCCATTGCCTCCCAGTAGTGCCACCCCAGAGACCAGGCCTTGAACACATGTGCTTCTGATGGATATTCAACATCCAACTAATAGCAGGTACCCGGATTTTCCAGTTCTGTGCATTGCGCTTGGTTTTATGGGAGACTTAGCATAAGAGGCTAGCATTTTTTGTTGCAATTTTCAACCAGAAAAATTGCCTTTTGGATAGTGATTTTCTGATTGCTTTGATCAGCTGTTGAAAATTTGGGATAGAAATTGGGCAAAAGGAGAATAGTGGCCATAAGACAAGTAACATATAATTTATAAGCAATAGAAGAAAAAGGAAGATAAGATCCAATGTTAAAAAATAGTAGCGATCATGAGTATACTTAGTACTCAGATCTGGTTTCCGGCCCCATTCTCTAGTAAAAGGAGCCAGGGCACCTTGGAGAAATGGCTGATTCTAGGATTGGGGCAGGAAACATGCAAGATGAGTCTGGAACATTTTGTAGTGCCAGGAAATAAGGAGGTGCTCAAAATCAAAACATTTTGATGGAAGTGTATCACACAGGCATGTGTCGGAGACAACTCAAAGAGTTCCCACTGCCAAAGATAGAATAATTCTAGCACAAAAGTTATAAAGCAGTATTATATCATAACTTGAAGTATCAAATAAATATTCATGAGGCTGATGCAGGTAAATGATTGACTGCATTAATGAATGGAGAAGAGAAAAATTGCCTGTGTAGGATTCCAAATAATTTATGCACTCTGTCCTAAAAGAAAGGGCGTATAACTAATTACTTGAGAAGTGTGAGATGCTCATAGAGATTCATTCCAAAGAGCACAGTATGGAAAGAGGTTGGGAGAGCAGGGGAAAAAGCAGCTTCACAGTGGAGGTTACAAACCCTACTCCAGGCAGGAGAACTAGGTCCACATCAGTAGCGATACATCACCAGGCATGGAGGTGCATGGCATGCCTAAATCCCAGTACTTGGGAGGCTAAGACAGGAGGATCACAGGTTTGAGGCCAGCCTCCATAAGTTAGTGAGACCCTTCAGCAACTTAGTGGACCCTGTTTCAAAATTTAAAAATTAAAAAGGTCCTGAAGTGTAGCTCAGAGGTAGAATGCCTCTGAGTTCCCTCACCAGAGTGAAATAAGCAATACCAGTGAAGATCCAGGTAGAGGGAATGGCAGATGAAAGGCAGGAATAGCCTTGACATTCTATTCTGGTCTTTTGGCAAATACCACCTCATTAGAAGGGTTTCTGACCATCATACTTAAAGTAGAATATTCTTTAGTAATCTGTAATCACGAAGTCTGTGTTCTTTTTCTTCATAATACTCAGGATTGGTGATCTACCTCTGGGCTACACCCCCAGCCCTATTTTATTTTTTATTTTGAAATGGTCTCGCTGAGATTTTGTTGTTTTTTTTTTTTTTTAGCTTTTCTGCCCATCCCACTAGAAATTAGGTCACATGAGATCAAGGACTTTGTTATTCATGTTTCTTCTTACATCTGTAGAAACTAAACCAACTCCTTATGCAAGATAGGTAGGCACTGAGTTAATATCATAAGAATTCTTCAATCCTGCTTCCTTTCTTTCCTCTAAATGCTTATAGCATATTATCTTTGCCTCATAAATATTTTTCTCTGCTGCACGTTATTGTTTTCCATATAAGAGACTTTGGTTTCCTTCTAGATTGTTAACACTGAAGCAGTTGTGTATCTTTGATTTGTCTCTGTGCCCCCACAGTATCTAGCTTAGTGCCTAGCAGGAAATTATTGCTTGAGAGCATTTATGGGATAAATAAATACGGGATAAGTATTTATGGGACAGACATTCCCCAGTGAGAGGTCTCAAGCACCGCATAAAAGTTGGATCATCGTAGTGTTTAAGAGAACCCTGCACTCTTTCCCTCCCTATCACTCTCTCATCAGCTTCATGCTGCACCTTCCTTGATTTTTACTTGTTTGACTTTGGTCTTGATTTCATCTTCATCATGTGTTCTTTTTGGACTTGAGCTCATTGCTGTTAATTTTTTTTTTAAACCAAGACCCTGGCCTAGAAACCTTGTAGGATGCCACCTTATCTTGTTCAGTAACTGTGTTTATGAGGCTCTGAGCTCCTGTGGCCAACTATGCCCCAAACAAGTGTTAGCACAGCTATCTAGGAGGAAGCTCAACCTTCAGAATGAATACTATGGCTGACATGAGGCAGTCTGCCTAATGGAAGTTTGATGCCCTCCTCCTACTCTCCTTGCCCCTTACATTTACTAAGAACAACAGGCAAAGTGCCAGCTACTGGGAACACTTAGGTGAATTGAATATGAAGACTTCGAAGAAGTCATAATGCAAACAAATGGTCTTCATACATTATACACTCTGAAAGCCAGGGCATTTGCTCATGAAGCTTAACCCCAGGACCCCTGTCCACCTAGTAGATTTTGCTAAGCGAATTGTAGTCATAGTAAATAGCAAGACATCAATAGACTTCTGCATTCTAGGCTCTAGAACCCCATTCACAAAGATGTGGCAAATATTATTCTTTTAAATTAGGTGTTAGTTTGGAGAAAGGGCTCGCTTTGGAGTGGAGACTTTGAAAGCCGGTTTTGTAACCAGAGACTTAGTGTGCTAGTTATTGAGGTGTGTCCTGGCAGCTAAGCATGCCATATTTTCTGCCTCCTGATGTTTGCATTTTTTATTTCACTTTACTCTGAAGGGTGACTAGTTCTCTTTGAGTTTTCTGAGAGAATAGTTAGCAAATGATCAATTCTCATAGTCTTACCTTTTCTACTTTGGGATGAATTTCCATAAGGAGCCTCATTTCAGAGTTTCAGTAACCTTAATATTGTTTTTGTTTTGTTATAATCTTAGAATTCAGAAGTTTTAGAGGTCATTTAAGAACATATTATGTGACCTTTTGAATCAAGAGTATCTCTGTAAAAAAATAGTCCTGTATTTTAGGACTATTTTATAACTGCAAGGTGTCAGGGTTGGTTCAGAATAATTTTTGCAGTTGTGAAAAGCAGCTTCAGTTTAACACAACTGCTTTTTTTTTTTTTAAGTGGGGCGATTACCCTTGTGCAAGGCCCTGAATCTGTTCAGCTAATTTCTTTATTAAATGATTTCTTTGTTGGGATAATTATGTATTCCCAATTTATGGTTCTTATTTCCTATGGATCAGCCTTTCTCTGAAGTACGGAAACAGCAAATTTGACCTTTAAGAGAATCTCTCTTCTTATATCTTTTGCAGAGGAACAAAACTCCCTTTCCTTCGGTCACATCTCTGACTCCTCTGTTCTTATTTAGTTAATGGCAAGGCTGTTTTTTTTTGGCAACTTCTGGTGGAATATAGTTAGAGCTTAGAGTCCACTTATAATCACTCTTGTCTGAGATAAAATTAAAGGCTGTTTAAGATAGAGAAGTCAAAATAAGCATCTCTTCTCTTTCTAGATACCAGAAACAGCAGTGTTTGACATTTATCTATTTTCCAGAACATATGAATGCCCTTATTTGAATACATTGGGATAAGACTTTAAATATCTGGAGGTCATTAGCATTTTCTCATACATTGATTAGATTTATTATCTGTGACCCTTAGCCCTGGCACAGTGACATTCTGATGAGGAAGCATATACAAGTGTGCTTTGGAGCTTCGGAATCCTGCTTAGTGAGAACAGTCTGCCCTAGTGGGCAGCATGGGTGTTCTAGGAGGAAATGTAGTTATACTCAGTCAGTGGTTCTGAGCACCCACTGTGTGCTAGGTACTTACTGTTCTGGATGTGAGTGGCGTCAGCTTCTTCATCTGACCTAGGTTTCATGCTGTTGCTTCCTTCCCCAGCAGTTGTGTGTCAGGATGCTAATTGTTCTACTTGGGCACCATCCACTAAATTAGAGGTTTGGACTGTTAAGCGGAATCATGTAGAGATACTTTTTTCAGTTTTTCTTTATTTTGTGCTCTAGTTATTGCTTTATAGCTTTTTTTTTTTTTTTTTCTTTCGGTACTGGGGATTGAACTCCGGAGCATTCTACCTCCGAGCTATACCCCCAGCCCTATTTTTTATTCTTTATTTTGAAACCGAGTCTCACTAAGTTGCGGAGTGCCTTACTAGGTAGCTGAGGCTGGCTGCGAACCCGGATCCTCTGGTCTCAGCTTCCCGAATGCTGGGATTACAAGCATGCGCCACCACGCCTGGCTGCTTTATAGCTTTTTGCTACAGTTTTGACCCTTCTCTTTGAGACCTAAATTGCCATTAAATTCCATCTAAACCCTAAACCTACTTGTATTTTGCCATATCAGTCAGAAATCATTATCAAAAACAACATTGAAAAGATGTTTTGATTATCTGTTTTTAAAATTTGTTGGACAGTTAATCGAAATTGGATATTAATATGTTGCTTAGAAAAATTTACTTAGAAAGTGTTTTTTTTTTAAACTAAGCTTCATTTTTGGGGGGAATTCTACAAATGAGTCCCTATGTAATTAGTTTTTCTCAGAGTTTTAAATATTTTAAGCCTGATCTTCAATTATTTGTCTATGACTCCTTTATGTGAAACCAGAAATAGTTTATTGAACATATGAAACATAACTGATTGTTTGCGAATGTGTGCATGTGTGTGTTTTTCTGAGGATTAAAGCCACGGGTTATCTACCATGGAGCTATATCCCCCAGCCCTTTCTGTTTTTTGTTTTGAAATAGGGTCTTGCTAAGTTTCCAGGCTGCCTTTAAACTAGTGACTAGTGATCCTCTGGCTCAGCCTCCTGAGTCCCTGGGATTATAGGCAGGCCTGCCCCACCATGCCCAGCTGAAACATGACCGATTTTTAAAATATACAAATAAACTTACTTTATCTCTAATTTGATGTTCTTACTTTCAGCAAAAATCAATGTAATTTGCAGTTAGAGAAGATTTTACACTAGCATAGTTGGTATTTTAGTAACAAAACACTTGTACTATTTCAGTAATGATGATTATACATTTCCTAATTCTTGATTGTTATTTAGATCTTCCTCTTTGTAGAGTATTGCTTTTTATCTTGTCAGTATTTGATTTAGACTTTAAAATTCATAGTTTTGACAGTTGTTACAAAGTACCACATACCACATATAAACAGCCTGATGTTCTTTGAGAGTTCATTCTGAAGAGTTGTGTATTTCAGCCATCAGAATAAATGGAAGTATGCGGAATCTAGAGAGAAAGTGGGTCATAAGAGGGATCCTAGATGAAGAAGGAGAAACCTTAGATGAGCAAAGAAAGGTGACTTAACTGAAGGTGATGGGGGGGCACCCTAATGCACATGATGTACTTTCACAAACATATCAAAGTCAATCACTGAACTGAACTTGAAAAGGAGGGAGAGGGAGGGAATTGGGCTGGAATTGGGGAAGGGTTAAATGAGAGATGTGTGCATGTATGTCTTTACCAGCTTGCACCTAACAAAGATGTATGATTACAATGTACCAATAATAATAAAAATAAAAAAGAATGAAAGAATAGAACCTAACTGGTTAGCATCAAAATTATAAATGCAGTCTGTTCCTGATAATGCATTTCTGAGGTATTAAATACAACATTTTGAAATGGCAAAACATTGGAAAGAGACCAGGTGTATGTATATTAATGGGGAATGAATCAAGTAATGGTACATCCATGCAGTGCAATACTGCACAGATGTTAGAAAAGCAGAGTAGGCTTTTCTTTTTTTAAATTTTTAAAAAATTTTTCAGCATGGATTATTATACATTTCTTGAGTACAACAGAGTTACATAGACATTTATGACATATCAATCATTGCAGAGTAGGCTTTTCTAATGGAGGAAAACGGGGTGCTGAACATAGGTAATGTTAACTTCTATGTGGGAAGGGGTGGTATATGCTGGTATTCTTACCTGCCTTTCTTTTTTCTTTTGCCTAAAGAAACCTGGAAGGATATCCAAGAAACTAATAAATGTGATTGCTTGTAAATATTTTGTGGGGAAAGGAAGGTAGTTAGAGACAGAGATGGGGGAGAAATATTTTTCATTCAATGCCTTTTCATACTGGTCTCTGTGTGTGTGTGTGTCTATCTGTCTCTCTCTTGCTCTATGTCATTCATTGTATTGCCCACTGGAAAAATTTTAAAGACTTAGAAACTGTTGGGAATTCGCATGCATGCTAATATTGATCATGGGTTTTGCACATTTACTGAGCTGGTGTTAGGCCACATGATTGAGGTCCTCCTTAGAAGGCTTTAGGTCACTGGTGATATTTTCCCCATTGTCAAGCACTTGAGCAGAAATCCTATGGACTGGAATCTTACTGAATGCTCTTTTGGTTACATTAGATAGATAAGAAAAGAGAGAGATGAACTAAATACATGGCTTCTGCTTTGTAGGAATTACCATTATTTTTCTGTAAAATGGAGATAGATAAAATGTTTCTGTTTTAGTTTGCATGGATGTGAATGGTGTAAAGGCTCTTCTAATACACAGATACTCACACACATAAATAAAATCAAAGTTTTTCTTTCTACCATTTTATGCAGAAGTCTTTCTACAGATGTATAAAACAGCAGACGTGTATTACCATCTGAAAATGTGTAATTTTCTCTCTAGATGACATTATTTCACAAGAACTGACTTGGAATTACTAAGCACTTCATTTCTCACTGAGTGAATCAGGCAAGCAGTGAATGGAATGCATGGTAAAGGCACTGTTGGGAGAAAGTCTCTTTTTGCTATTAGAATTAGCACTGAACATCAGTGTATTTATAATGATTGTAGCCACCCATATCTTGGATAGAATTCTCATGGTGATTTAATTTCTGTTGGTAGAAAAGTTTGTAATGGAAATTTAGGAAGCTTTTTAATAATTTTAATTAATTTATTTATATTTGTGGTATTGGGGATTGGCCCAGGGATATTCTACCTCTGATCTACACCCCCAGTCCTATTTTATTTTTGAAACAGGGTCTCACTAAATTGTGGAGGGCCTCACTAAGTCATTGAACCTGTGATCCTTCTGTCTCAGCCTCCCAAATACTGGGATTACAAATGTATGCCACCATGCCTAGCTTAATGATTTGAATTTACATGAAATACGTGCTAGATTTTATTTTCCTACTTTCTTCTGTTCCTTCTATTTTTCAAGATTTTCATTAGTAATTATTTTCTTTGCTAGTTGGAAGCTTTTATCTATTCAGGAAAGGAAATATTCTAGTAAGGAAATTGGAGATGAAAACAGAATTGGAAATCTACCAGGAGCCTGATTTGATTACCTGTTTTTTATGCTAGTAAGAAAGTATTCTTTTCCCCTCAGAGATTTGCAACTATCCTATTTTAAAAGCAACTATTGCTTTTTTTCAATACTGAGATCACTGGATTTACTATTTTCTAGGCATAGTGTGCCTGTAGCAGCTAATAGTACTGGCTGTCATTTACCCATCAGAATTAAATTTATAAAATGTCACCTCCACCTGTTGTCAACTGAGATACTAGAGGTAAAGCCAGGGAGAAGAAAGCAAATATTTGAGGGTGTAAATGTTTTAATGTATGACAGCTGGAAATGAAAATCTCTACCTCTAGATAAAGTGAGAGAAATCATTATTCTTTCTAGATTACTGTGTGTGAGTAAAATGTAATTTCCTTAAGGTGTTGCTCTGAAGTATAAAAATAATTGGATTAAAGCCAGGTGTGGTGGCACATGCCTATAATCCCAGTACTTGGGAGGCTGAGACAAAGATTGTAGTACTCCCAGTCTCAGAAATTTAGCAAGGCCCTCCACAACTTAGTGAGACCCTGTTTCAAAATAAAAAATAAAATAGGGCTGGGAATGTAGCTCAGAGACAGAATGCCCCTGAGTTAAACCCTCAGTATAAAACACACACACACACACACACACACACACACACACACACACACTTGATTAAATACCAGACTTCATAATCTTTGCAAGCAGGGTCTTCTAAACTGGACTGGTGTGTGTATATAGGGGACAGAGTCGGGGAGGCACCAGCATTCTTTGATAATATCTTCTTGCACAGCAGTTACAGCATTAAATTTTGAAGGAATCGCATGAAAATTATAAAATCTGTAAGATGAATAAATAATTAAGAAAGAATAGAAAAGCAGCTAGAGATTGCTACAGGGGAAAGAGGCTCTGGAAAGAGTACTACAGGGAATTAAAGGGAAGCAAATAAATAGAAAACAGAGATAATAAGAAACACCACCCGCCTCTCGCTTCTAGTGTTTTCCGTGGCTTTGTGCAGCAGGTAAACATTCTGGAGTGTTCAGTGGTATCTCTTGGCTCTTCTCACACTGGAATGCTCTCTTCTGCCTCCTTCTCTGACAGGCAGGTGGTGAGGATGGGAGAGGAGCTCAGGCTCCCATGAGTTGGCCTCAGCAGGATACACAGCAGGTTAGATGCCTGAGATGTTAACAAATACTGGAGCTTTTTATTTCCAAGAGTTAGAAACCTTACCTAGCTCCTCTACTCTGCACACAGAAGGAGTAATTGGATTATTTTCACTGAGTCAATAAGGTTTTTGGTGTCACCTAATCTCAGGGAAACAAATGCAACTGCTTAGATCTCTATGCACCCCTGCAGATGGCAACTTTCAGGAGGTAACTGGGAGGTATTGAACTCCCTAGGAGCTCGCCAGGGGCTTTCTGACCTTCTCTATTAAAAGCCCTTTCTGTATTGATGCCCCTGGGTGGTGGCCTTGGGTCGAATGGCAGTTACATAATCATGATCCCTTTTTCTGTCAGGGTGGCCATTATGCAGAGAGCTAGGAGTGGATTTCTTTTTGGCAGGAATACGAACAAGAAAATCTGTTCTTTTTTTTTTTTTTTTTTTTTAATGGAAACATCATGAAAAAAGATCTTGATTCTTGATGTCTCTGAAATTAGAGAATAGCATTTTATTTGAAGGAATTGCTGGGGAATATCAGAAATAGAGGCCTTTCTCTATTGGTATTGCATTTTTAAGACGCTTGACAAAGTTGGGGGAGAAAACGCTAGACCTGGAGAAAGCAGGCCTGCTACTTCTAGTTCAGGCTGTGTTGTCTCAGTTGCTCTGTAATCTGATACAAATCAATGCCTTTTCTGAGCCTCTCCTTTTTCATCCTCTGTGAAGGTCCTCTGTGGCCCCCCAGTTCTACAACCTATCGTTTTAGTTAAGGGCAGCATACAGACTTGGAGAGGCCCACATTATTGACACTGTTGAGAATTCGTTTTTAGTTTTTTAAGAGACGATATCTTTTAAAGCTGGATTTATAACTTGGACAAAATTTTCAATACAAATTACTATTACATTGTATTTTGTAATTATGTTTTCAAATTTGTTTGTGCCCTGAAGCTTAATTGACTGTGAAGAAAACATTTTTATAAGCAAAACTAAAGAGAAAATATCTTTGCATATTTTACAGCAGAAAAAGCATCACTTTATATCAGGGCTTTGGGTCTTTCCCTCCTGTTTTTGGTTTTTCTTGCTCTACAACTTGGACCCATTGAAGGATGACTTTGGGCAGACTGGGCACACAAAAGCCTTACTACCTCTCACGAGAAGGGATGCACTGCTGGGGGTAGTGTACTGAGTCTAGTGCTGGAACTTTGATGCTGTCAGGGGCTAACATTCCCTCTTTAGGAATTAGCTCCCACATACTGTAGGTTGTAGAAAGACTGTGTGGGATTTGGAAACTGGGCCCTCAGGGGTGGGCAGATTCACCACCAACAGCTGTGTAGACAGTCTGCCTTCTTCCAGGTTTCAGAGATGACTTTACACTTTTACCTTGGGCTCATATTCAAAGGAAATTCTGGAAAAGCTCCAATCAGAGTAGTGGCTCGTCAGGTCTTATGTTCAAAATATAGCCTGAGGAATGTGAAGCAACATTTTTAATCATCTAGTGTAACAATTCTTCTATTAAAAATCTCCCAGTGCGCAATCTATTAGTGACTTTGTTTAGGAAATCCTGTCAAATACTCTTAGAGATTTCTGAGCTTACAGTGGACCCAGGGAATATTTAAACTGTCCTATAGCTTTACAGATGCAGAAACTGCTAAGATTGTAACCCAGGCCTCCTGACTATTCGGCTTTGGTTGCTTCTCCTACATTCTTCTTGTCTTCTCATTTGCTCTATTGTCATGATATAGCTTGAAAGGAATTAGGAAAATCAGGTTGGTGTTGAGACTCCAGGGCTGTTAAGATTTAGAGGACATATTTATTCTCTGTCCTCCCTTTTTCTTTGTGCCTTCTCATATTCATCCCTAGTCTTGCCCCATAGCTAGTGTTTGAGGGGTTTTTCAGTCTTAAATATAGTTGGCAGGGTACTCCCATGGAGGATCTTGGTAAGTTTGAAAGAATTTAAAGGTGAATATTATTTACTGTAGTAGAAATAATCCTGGTTAGGAAGACTTTAGAGACTTGAATTCAAGTTTGAATACAGATAGTAGCATATGACTTTGGTCAGTATCTTCAGCCCTCCAGGTTTTGAGTTTCTGACTCAAAAAATGATCCATGCCATATTGGCGACTGCTTTGGATATTGGTTTTGTGTATATGTAGCTTTCTAAACCACTCTAAATTCTGGACTATGTAAAGACAGGAAGGACATATGTAAACATAGAAGGATAATGGGTGGATATCTGGAATGCTTTAGTGAATGGAAGAGAACCAGGAGGAAATCCCTGGAAAGTTTTTTTTTTTTTTTTAATTAGTACAAATATGTTTATCATGGAATGACTCTAAACTGCAGACTTTAGATAAACTAGGAAAATGGGACTTAGTATCAGGAGCTAAAATTTTCACCAGCTGAAATTGACAAGTAATAAACTATGGGAAGGAAAGAAAATAAAAGATTTAACTAGATATATAAAATGATGTTGGGCAGGTCATTTAACAAATTCTCTGGCTTTACTTCTGCACATGTAAAGAAGGTGGACTAAATTTTACTCTAACTCCTGTTTTGTGTAGGTCACAAGTACACAAGAAGGTGTTTCTGACCTTGAAGGGAAGTGAGGTATTTAGTCAGTTTTTCCCTTTCAGTTTTGGGTCTTTTCCTAAAGGTATAGCATATTCAAATTATTAAAAATCAAATATAGAAAGACATGGGGAGAAAAAGCCAAAATCCTCTGAAATATTTCCATATATATATAAAATCATGATTGAGTCCCTGTCAATCATTTGGTAAATGTACTATTAGACTTCAAAGCAGAAACTATTTTATAACATTCAAGGTGAAAGAAACAAGCAGTTAAATCTTACATTTTTCCAAACTAAATTAAACCCAAGTGAAATACATACTTCTCAGATTGACAGGCATTTCAGTGTCACCCTTCAGGGATATCTCTGGTACCCAGCTTCCCAGCTTCCCTCGCCAACCACCACCACCAAGTTTACACGGTTTAAAAAGCAATTTCATTGATATCTGCTTTCAGTGAAAGCCGTTGACCACTGGCCCTGCTTGGCTATCCAGCAGTGCTTGCCTGTGTAGTCTTAGGAGCTTGAGCTCTAGCACAGACCATGTTGGTCTTTGAACAAGTATACCTCTGTGAGTGACTCATTGATTTTCTGTGTCATGTGGTATGTTATTGATGACATATTTCCTTATGTATTTAGCCAGTCATCTTATGGTGAACCTTTAGGTAATTCCAGTATTGGTTGTAAATGGTGCCATGATGAACACTTTGTACATATTCCTTGAATGCCTGTTTGTTTCTGTCTAGAGTTTATACTCAGGAGTCATGTTTCTGTATCAAAAGGTAGAACTGTTAAATTTTGATCCATATTGCAAATTTGGGTGCCAGCATAGATGTGCCAGTGTATGCTCCTGAGAGAGCTGCACAGTGCCCTTCATTGTCATTCTTGCTGATGATCTCTGTGGGAGAAGAAAATAGTTCTGGCTACCACGATTTCAGAAGAGGAACATATGGCCGTACACATGGCAAAATTATCTTTGGAGAACTTGAGTTCCTCTTGTGTTTGGGATCCATCTGCTAGGGATTTAATATTTTTCTTGTTTTATTTACCCTTCCCCCCAACTTTGAGTTGAGTTGGTCATGTCGACACGTTTGGATTCAGAGATTGAGCTGTTTATCTTGTGTTCTCTCATGATATTTGAAGGAATGGCCAGATTTTCCTCAGCCTTCCAAGCACTTCTGATCTTTTTATTGTGTTTTTCTACATAGATATTATTTACCGAGTAGCATAACTGTAAATTCAGGGTCCCTCAGGTAAAATTTTCTAAAATACTCTAAAATTTATTCATGAACAGAACTTTCCTCAGACTTCCAGAGGAGATCTCTCCTTGGCTCCTTTTTTTACAGGTTACTGATGTCCATGGTTAGGCTAGCCAATTCTAATTTCTGAATCTATCTTAATTTTCTGAAAATAACCAGAATCTTCTGCTATTTGAATTTTTCATGATTTCCCTATACTTGACTCTTATTCTTTAGAAATATTCCTATATTCTGTGCTCATGATTGATTTGAAGGATCTTCTAGAAATTGCAAAGGCCTATGTTAAAATCCTGTTGTCAATATGAGGCCATATGGTTTCTGATATTTTGAATAAAAGTCTGAGGACATAAACATATGGCATAAAGAATGCTAGACAAATAGATTTTCCTATTAGAACTATATCAGATAGGGTAGCAGATGAACTCCTTTTAGAGGTCTGTGTTAAAGAGATGGATGGAGCTTTCAACTGGGTCTCATCATGCTTCATGGAGTGTGTCTGCCCTTGGGCAAGTCATTTCATATTGGGCCTTAGTCCCAGTTGGTAAAAGTTCCAAGCTGTCACCTTCCATTATTCCATAACCTCTCAGCTTGAAGTAGGCTTACAGACAAAGAGAGGGAGGCATTAAAAATGGAGCCACAAACTCAGCAAAGAATACTCCCTCTGGTGTCTGAATAAACCCTCTGTACACAGGGGGAACCTATATTCAGAATCCTCCCAGAGGAATAAGACAAACTAGAAAATCTGAAAAGGTCTTACTACAAAACACTTAGAAATGCTGGGTAAATATATATAATGGAGATGTGTTTTAACACATTGCAGAGCTGGCTGGGAAGCATTATCGAGAGCTTACAGTGGAGAGAGACCTGAAGACCTGAACTACTTTTAAGAGGTAGGGGAGGTTGCAGGGTGGTGGAGAGTGAGTGTTGGGCTTGGGTTTTTTGGGTCTCTTTGAGAGGGAAGTTGAAGTGAATCACCCTCCCAGAAAGTCAGAACACTAAAATATAACTTTAATAAAAATTGTATGTGTACATGTCTAGATAATGCAAAGTAACCAGTAATTTAAAAAATTGAAACTTAAAAACAATGTATTACCTAAAGAACAATAGAATTAAGGCCAAACTCATGCATATTAGTGTCCTTAGGGTGCTATAACAAATTGCTACAGCTGGATGGCTTCAGACAACAGAGATTTATTATAGTCTTAACTGTTTTGGAAGCTAGAAATCTAAAACCAAGCCTGAAGGTTCTACAGGAGAATCTATTCCATGCCTTTCTCTTAGATTCTGGTATTATTGGTACTTGCTGGTATTTGAGGAGCCTCATTCTGATCTCAGCCTTTGTCATCAGATGACATTCTTATCGGGAATTTGCTTCTATGTCTCTTTTCCTCTTCTTATAAAGACACCAGTAGTATTTGATTAAAGACCAACCCTAATGCAGTATGCCTTTGTTTTAACCTAATTACATCTGCACAGTATTACAAATGTGACCCTATTTCCAAATTAGGCCACATTCACAGGTATTAAGGGTTATGACTTCAACATGTATTTTGGGAGAGACACAATTCAATGCATAGCATCCAATAAAAACTACTGGGTTAAATTGGCTTAGTTAGAAAGATTTTGCTTTGGTTTAGAAAGCAAGAGCCAACTTTATGCTGTTTGTGAGAGATATGTGTAACAATGGAGTGACTCAGAAAGGTTGAAAGTACGTAGATCAATAGTGGTGTGCCAGGCAGACAAAAAAGGGTTTTTGAACCTACTATCAAATAAGATTAAATTTAGGGTATGCAGCATTAAATAAAATAGTGGCTTGTTTTTATTTATCTTTTTCATAAAAATTTAACATATAAGGAATGATAAAGTTAGAAAATCACAATTTTGCAATTCCAGTGTTAAAAAAAAAATGGTTCTGGCAGAGTGTCACTCAAGGATGCTAAAGCCAATGGAATACTTTCATAGTACCAAAGTGTGGCTTCAGAACATTACTGCTAAATGAAAGGGTAGAAATGCGTCTCTGTACTGATGGCATCTTGTGGTCATCTCCTTAACCAAATGATCAAACTAAGCATCAGTAATAGTGGGACTGCCTGACATTTTATGCCTCCTGGTGTAGTCAGTCAGGTTTGTACACATCATAATTTGAGTCAGTCTTCCAAAAAACAAGTAATATTGATCCAAGTCTTTATCTAACTTTGATATTTCAGAAAATATGAGGATAGAATCACAAGTTGAAAATACTATCAGAAAACACTTAAATGATCCTGTAGTATGGAATGTTTTCTAACACAAATGGAGAATTCTCCAAGACAATTGCCCTGATATCTTCATAAAGTGAATGTCTTGGAAAGGATTAAAAGGGGGTTCATTTCAGGATAAAAAGATAGATGTAAGTTGGGCATGGTGGCATACGCTTGTAAACCCAGTATTTGGGAGATCACAGGTTCACTGCCAGCCTCAGCAATTTAGTGAGGCCCTCCACAATGTAGTGAGACCCTTTTTCAATAAAAAATTAAATAGGGCTAGGGGTGTAGCTCAAAGGTAGAATGCCCCTCAATTCAATCCCCAGTATCTATCTATTTATCTCCCCCCCACACACACAGGACAGATGTAATGAGAAATTATGAACCATTATTATATTCCAGTTTGAAAAAAAAAGTTTCAAAGACAATTACGATAATCAGGCAAGTTTGCATCTGGACCAGCTATCATTAGCTATTAGGTAGGAAGTTACTTTTTAGGTATAGGTGTTAGTATTACATGGTCATTTGAGGCTAGGTCCCTATGCTAAGAACAGGTACATCCTAAGAGATGCTTAGCACACACACCACATTCTATAACTTTAGAATTGTTAAAAATGAACTAAAAAGAGAGGAAGATGCTGCAGAATTTCCTATTAAACTAAATTTAGACACACTTCCCTCTTGCAGTGTTCCAATTTCTCTGAATCTGTTAATGCCTCACAGGCAGCCTGTTATGCCATTTGATTATCCTTTTGTTAATCCTGGATCTTGCTCTGACCTGAATGAAGCTTGTTACATTATCCTGCCTTTAGAAGTAGCTTAGGAATGTGGGAGATGACAGGGCAGCAATCTGTAATAAATCCCTCAGGGTGTGTCCATCACCCATGGGCAGGAGCCCCAAGCTCTGAAAGGAAGGGTCAGCTCAGGTGAAATGTAGAGGTGGTAGCCTGGGTGCCTCCGTAATTGCCTGCCCATCACCAGATGAAAGTGGCTATATTCTGTACATAGGGAATGATTAGGATTTTTATGGGTCAGGGGAGAAAAATAGCAATAAAAATATTCTTTAACATCCAGCCTAAGTGAATCATTTTTCATAAAGACATTTAAGATCATATATTTGCAGAGAAATGGATGCAACTGGAAAACATTATGTTAAGTGAGATTAGTCACTCACAAAGAGTAAAAAAACATATGTTCTCCTTAATATGTGGATGCTAGGGAGAAGATGGGGCATAAGAGAGAGTCCAGATGAAAAAGGAGAACCCTAGATAAGCAAAGAAGTTGACTTAACTGTAGGTGATGGACAGGGAGGGGTGGAGGGGGGCACCCTAATGCACATGATGTTCTTTCACAAATATATCAAAGTCAATCACTAAACTGAACTTGAGAGGGAAGGAGGGCGAGGGAGTGGGTTAGGAATTGGGGAGAGGTTAAATGAAAAATGTGTGCATATATGCCTTTATTAGCTTGCACCTAACAAAGATGTATGATTACAATGCACCAATTAATTAAAAAAGGAAAAATAAATAAATAAAAAGATGCTTTTGAGAGCAACCTATTGTGAGATTGATGGAAGTCAGACTTTTATATTATGATAATTTGAATTTTAAGATGAGTATGACTATATTTAGAATAATATATGGCAGTTTTATCCATTTTGCTTTAAAAATAATTTAATAAAGTATTTGGTGGTATAGAACAAAGGATTGATCAAGGTAACACACAAAGTTTTAGGTAAGCAGCATCAATGGAACTAAATTCTTACCCCTCACTCTGCAGAAGAGTCAACTTGAGATGGAGCAAACACCTAGAAATTAAACCAGAGATTGTGAAGCCACTAGAGGAGGGCATAGGTTCAACACTCCAACATACAGGCACAGGTAGAAACTTCCTCAACAAGCCCCCTAAAGCTTAGGAAATCGAAATAAGAATTAAGTGGGATGGCATTAAACTAAAAGGTCTCTGTTCATTAAAGGAAACCATCAAGAGTCTAAAAAGAAAGTCTACAGAATGGGAGATCTTTGCCAGCTATCCCTTTGATAGAGGACTAATATTTAGAATATACAAAACTTAAAAGACTTTACACTAAAAATAATAATAATAAGCCAGTCAAGAAATGGGCAATTGAATAGACACTTCACAAAAGAAGAAATACAAATGACCAATAAATACATGAGAAGATGTTCAACATCATTAGCAATCAGGAGATGCAAACAAAACTACATTGAGATTCCATCTAACCCATCAGAATTGTAATCATCAAGAAGTCCCAAAACAGTAATGTTGGCAAGGATGTAGGGAAATTGGAACTCTTCTTCACTGTT
>PVLC010022199.1:0-27035 GCA_004027655.1 Graphiurus murinus | reverse complement strand
CAAACCAGATCATGTAGGATCTTGTACTAAGGAGTTTGCATTTCAGCCTAGAAAGATTGTGGAGGATTTTTTTCCTTTGCAAGTGACATAATCTATGTTGAATTTGAAAAGGATTACCCACTTGCTCTGAGGATAATAGACCTTAGGAGGGCAAAAGCAGAGGCAAGAAAATCAATATGAATGAAAACAGCTAATTTTCTATTTCCAAGATATGTTCTTTTTTTAATTATCTTTTTATTTGATTTGTAATTTAAATGGCACTGCAGTTTGGCATGACATTGGTTGTTTAAAATTCCTCCGTTGTGAACTAGCATGTCATCCATTTTCACAATTGCTTCAGTGTTTTTGCAAAGACTGTGGATCCTCAATTGACTGAGTGCAGAGTTGTACAGCTCCATCTGTTTGAACTCGTCAAACACTGGCATTCAGACCGTCCTCACCCCGGCTATCATTTGGGCCGCAGTCTACAATTTTCTAACTCTTCTTTGTTAAAATCTCATCCCAGGTTTTCTGAATTTCCTTCATGCTTCTGACCACTTTTATTTAATATGTGTGTAAGCTACACTGACATATATCCAGCCATGATTTGTGAAGTTTCTATGCTAGGCTTTTTTCTTTCACCTGCAGTATCTATGACCGGCATTATACTGCCTTCTGTTTTAAATATTGATTATCTGATACTAATATTGTGATCTCGGCTTTTTCTCAGTATTTGCCTATAGTATCTCTCTACCATATCTTTATTTTTATCCTTTTCAAGTGATTTTTTCTTGTTTGTTTTTTTTTTATAAACTACACTTATTTGGATTTTTTTGTGTGGTATTTTACACTTCTACCACTTGGTTCCTATTTTCTCTCTATTTTTTCTTTGTGCCTCTCTTTTTATTTGTCTTTCCTTCTGGTACGTTAAGATTTTAACTATTTCTTCTCTTCCTTGAATGCTGGCTTTGGAACAATGGATTATATATTTCAGTTATTTCAATAACCCCTTTAATTTTTAACACATACACTTACTAATTATTTCTGTCCTTCCTCTTAGATAGGACACTAACTTCTGTAGCATACTCTCTCCCCCCTCCCCATGCAGTGAGCTTGATGCTGGTGTCTCACCACAGAGGACTCTGAAGGTTCCCTCTGCTTTGCTTGAGCTAAGCATGAAGTCTCCTTTATGTATCTAATCTCATTTATATTTTAATCACCCTCAACATAAACCCTATATGGATTAAGCAGCCATTCCCACTTCTTCTTCCAGTCCCTGGCAATAACCTAATTGTTTATTTTTTCCTATGGATCTATTTGATTATTTCATATAAATAGGATCATTCAGTATATGGCTTTTTTGTCTGGCTTCTTTTACTTAGACACATATTTTCAGGACTCTTCTATGTTGTAACTTGTATCAGTATTACACTCCTTTTTTTTTAGGCGAATAGTATTCTGCAGTATGGATATACCACATTTTGCTTATTCATTTGTCAGTTGGTAGGTGTTTGTGTTGTTTCCTGCAATGAGTTATTATGAATAGCACTGCTGTGAATATTTGGGTACAATTTTTGTTTCAACACCTGTTTCCAATTCTTCTGGGCATATACCTAGGAGTAGAACTGCTGGATCCTATGGTAATTTTATGTTTTAACTTATTGAGGAATGCATAGACTGTTTTTCATGGGGGTGGTACCATTTTACATTCTTACCAGCAATGTGTAAGAGTTCCAATTTCTCTGCATCCTTGCCTCCATATGTTATTTTCTGTTTTTTGTCTTTCATGTCCATACTAGTGGATATGAAGAATCATCTTATTTCTACTCCTTCTGTAACTTATTGGTTTTCTATTTCTCATTGTTGCTTTACTTAACAGTGCTATGGGATAGGAGCAAAAGGGTCCATTAAAATATGACCTATCTATCTTGGTCAGAACTTCAAACCTTTTATCAATTTTGACCTGCCTTCTTTCTCCTTCCCTCTCCTCTCCTCTCTCCCCTCCCCTGCCCCTCCCTCCCTTTCACTAATCCTGTACCCTGGGATTGAACCCAGGGACATTTTTCCTATGAGCCACACTCCCAGCCATATCCTTTTTTATTTTTTAAATACTTTTATTGGTACATTATAGTCTCACATCATAATATAGTTCAGAGTGATAGTGACATACATATACACAACACTTATTTTTAAATTTTGAAGCAGAGTTTTGCTAAGTTACTGAGGCTAGGCTCAAACCTACAACCCTCCTCTTTCAGTCTCTGAAGTACTGGGACTTCAGGCATGCCCACCATGCCCTGCTGGCCATATTTCTTAAGTGGACACATTTAAGTCCCCATAGGTCAAAGGACCAGATTACAGAATATCATACATTTTCTACAAAATGAAGGAGATATACATTAGTAAAAGTTTAGTTCAGTGGATTTCCTTTGACATATTGCCTTTTCAATCAAACTAATGTAATGCAGATGTTACACTAGTTAAGAGAGGAGATGGCAGTACGTATGTGTTTTTCTTTTCTGTAAGAACTGAAATTTCTCCTCAAAAAGTTAATGACAACTCTGAAATCATTTCTCTATTCTCCCTTTTCATCTGCTCAAGAAATTAGAAGTTTTGATATGCCAGAAAGAAATTAAGAGCCCACAAAAACAATTAAGGAACTTAGGTATTGCTTGCAATTTTCTATGCTTTCACATTATTTTATAAATATTCTTTTATATTTTATATTCATGATATCCATGATTATGAATATATTATATATTTCTTATCATAAAAATAATGCATGCTTATTTCTTTAACAAGGAAATTAAGAGCACATATTATCTGCCACATTTTATGTGTATGGTGTGGTGTGTGTGTGTGTGTGTATCTGTGTATCTGTGTGTGACTGGGGATTGAACCCAGGGGCATTCTACCTCCAAGCCAGACCCTAAACCTTTCCATTTTTTTGTTTTGACACAGGGTCTTGCTAAGTTGCTGGGGCTGACCTTGAACCTGTGATCCTCCTGTCTCAGCCTCCTAAGTACTGGGATTATAGGCATGGGCCACCACACCCAGCCACTTTTTAAGAGCTACAAGGACTCAAAGTGGTCAAAGCATGAAGGTCCCAGCCCTTTGGATGATGAGCCTGAGTCCTGGTAAAGTTCTGTGTGGCCTGTGCATCACTGCCTAACCTTTCTGTAAATCTGATAACCACATGGACTCAGAGTTGCAAAGGCTTTGCCTCAAATCATGGAGCATTTTGTTTGACTACTCCCTTTCATTACTACCCATCCTTCTTGAAGGCCCTACCTAGCTGACTTTGACTTAGAGCCCCGTGGTGGTTTTCCTGTTTCACATCCCCACTTGGAATCACAAGACACCTGACCCATCTCCCTGCCTCCCATGCCTGGTTCTCCCTGGAGGCTGGTCCACAGCCTTTTTTCAGACACACAGGGAGCCTGCAGACCAACTTTTGTGGCCATGGTGCCTGTTCCTGCCTCCTTCGTCATTCCAGAGAGCTGCCTGGACACACATCCCATGCAGTGTACTTCTCCTGTTCTTTAATATTAGTTCGCTAGCACACATTGTCCTCACTCTCTGCTAGGCCCTGTGCTGTCTTGCATATGTTATCCTAGTTCCCATAGCAACCTGAGAGGAGGCAGGTGCTATTCTTTACACACACACACACACACACAGACATTTTAAAAAAGGAAACAAAGACAAAGTCACCCCCTGCATTTACACAGCAAATGTTTGGAAGATCCAGGTTCTAGTCCCAGGCTGTCCGCCTAAAGTTATGCTCTGGCCAGATGTGGTAGCACATGCCTATAATCCCAATACTTAGGAGACTGAGACAGGAGGATCTCAGGTTCAAGGTCAGCCTCAGCAATTTAGTGAGGCCTGAAGCAACTTAGCAATATCTTGTTTCAAAATAAAAAATAAAAAGGGCCAGAAGTGTAGCTTGGAGGTAGAATGCTTCTGAGTTTAATCCCTGGTACAAAAAAAGAAAATGCTGTTATTATCCCATCTAATGCAGAAACATTCACATTCTAACAATCCTAAGATCTCCATGAGTTTGGCAGGATCTACAGAGTTTATCAACCATCAGTATCAGTGATTAACTCCCTTAAAAAAAAATTTAAAGGTATAAACATGACGCTAAATTCCCTGCATGTCTTCTTTCCTGTAATGCACTCAGCTCTTTGACTGGATTACTGTTGTTCGTGCCATCTTGCACATAATTACCCCCATTTTTCAGTTGACAAAACTGAGGCTGGGAGGTCTGGGGCTGCTAGTTCAGAAATGGCAAAGTCTGGATCTCAGTTCAGAACTTTGCACCCCCAAAGCCTGAGGTGACCACAGCAGCGCACCACAAAAAAAGACCTCCTTGGGATCCCAAGGTTAGTCTTTTGGGATTCTTTGTTCATTCCTAATAGTCTATGAGATCAAGTCAGTCAGCATGAAGTGAGTCAAATCTTAGCTCTCCCACGACACAGCCTGTCCCTTAGGCAGCAACTATTTTTCACTCCTTGTTAATAATCCCGACCTCAGCTTGCCCTCCCCTGAAAGGCTCACATTATCTTTACCCCGTCTGTCCCTGAGAGAGGCTCTTTTCCTCCCTCCCGAGAATGCCACACACCGTTCTGTGAAAGGTCAAGATTCAACGCAGCAGGCGCTGGTCCACGGGGGGAGAACAATGTGTAAACAGGGCTGGGGAATGTGTGGGGGCAGCCACAAGGCCCCGGCTGTGCTCCCAGAAGCCAGGAACACCATCCATGGAAGAGCCGGGTTGCAAAGGTGGCCGAAAGCCAGGGAATTTCGGCCTGTGACATTTCTGCCGCAGAGAACAGGGGCAGAATACTTTTCATCCTTCTTGAAAAACAACTTTCTTTGTGAAAAACACATCTTTGTCTTGCTCTCTGTTGAGTTGCAACACTCTCGTGCCATAATCGATTTGACCCCGTAGGCTGTCTCCTGCCCGGCAGGGTCCTTCTGCTTATTTTCTTACTTAGAAAACCTGGTCACATTGCTCACCCTCTAGAAAGATTTCTTTAACGGTCCTCAATGGGATGAACAACTTTTCCTCATCTGAGATTTTGCATTTACAGCGTAGTAGACTGCACCTTCTATAGCAGTAGACCTGGAAGACCCCGCTCAGCTCTCAGGTGCTGAGTCCTCTCTATGCAGTGGATCAGCACACAAGCCTGCTGATGTCACGCTCCACACATAGCCTCAGTCTTCCCATCTAGAAAATGGCAATAATACCCACCTCGCAGGCACCACTGGAAGACCACTGTGTGGCAGGTTCTCCGCTAAGCCCTTCGTGGACGTGAGGAGATAAAGTCAAGAAATTGAAGTCAGAACTACTCTATGAAGCAATCAGTAAAGGAGCCTTCCCCCAGCTGGGTTCTGCAGTACTTCCAGTTTATATGCAATTTAAGGAAAATAAAACTCATAATTAGCCAGGCGTGGTGGTGCATGCCTGTAATCCTAGTACTTGGGAGGCTGATACAGGAGTATCTTAGGTTCGAGGCCAGCCTCGGCAACTTAGGCCTTAAGCAACTTAGTGAGACCCTGTTTCAAAATAAAAAATAAAATAGGGCTTGCAGTGTACTTAGAAGTAGAATGCCCCCAGGTTCAATCCCTAGTTCCCCAGAAAAAAAGAAAAAAATCCATAATTAAATAAACATTGGAGATATTAGGTACCTGAAGAAAAACAAGCGGTATTGATGTTGGACTTTTCAGAGCCAGGAAAGTACTAACAAGGACTTTGAACCTAGAAGGAAGTGGGGAGAATATGTAGAAATTTTGTGAACTGTTTTGCTCACAAAACCTCTTGGAGGCAGATTATTTATTTATTCATTCATTTATTCATAAGAATAGTTGCTCGCATATTATGGGGTCGTTTTCTGCAGAGCACTATAAAATACAAGGAGGAAGGTTCTCAGGCAGTTAGCAAAGGTGTTATCTCATATGCTGCAAGAATCAAGTTGCTTCCTGAGGTAATGTTCCTAGACCAGTAGGTTGAACATCTTGAACCTCCCTCGCCAGAGGCTGCCTTTGCGGCCAGTCTTTGATCCCTCCCGCAGGGGCTTTGGATCGTTTGGGTCGTTGCTGGTGTGAGTGTTACATGAGTCGTCCTTCCCAGGACAGCACTAGGCTGGGCGCTGCCTCCTCACTGCTCTGTCACAGTTGCTGGCACCGAGCTGGGTGCATACGCGTGTGACTGGCCGAGCTCTGGCCCTGGTTTCCCCAGCCATGTAAGGATAAAACATCTGCCTCTTGACACAGACCCAGAGCCATCCCTGCCATGGCGTCGCTCTCACAAAGCGGATCCCCGGGCACGCTCTGTCACTTGGAGTCGTTGATGTGAGGTTGAAGAAAATCATTTTTTCCCAAGATACTCCTGTTAAATTTCCCATCTCACTTTGCCGCCAAAGAGAAAATTGTCCGCATTTTATTCTCCTCTGGACTGAGCTGCTTTTCGGGAACCTCAGCTAGGAAATTAGAATTTCTTTTTTAATGTTGTGTCCTGATTTGTTTATTCATACATAGATCTGTCTATGTAAGTTCCTTCTCTCACCAGTCTTTTGATGCACAAACATACACACATACACACACACACACACACACACACACACACACACACACACACACGAAAGCCACTGAATTTTCAGTCCCTGAGAAGTTTCTTGGACTTCTTTGTAACCTCCAAATCATGAGAAATTAGACTTGGGCTGCTACCCTTGAGTTAACAGCTGTGTTTTCATATCTCTGCTATCTCACCGGATCCCCCACCAACCATGCCTGGAAACAGCAGAAAGCAAATTTTGAGCTGCCAGGAAGAATCAACATGGAAATGCACAGCTAATCCAGGGGAAGATGACAGCCCCGATAGTGTAACTGTGGACATTTTTATAAATATTCTAGTATCTGGTGTGACTGTGTGGCAGAGCTATGGAATTGGAAGAGAAGTTAGTTCTGCACCTGGGAATATCAGACATTTAGGAGTTTCATACTTAGGATTCCCCAAGCTGAATGTTTAAGTCCTCAACCTCTCACCTACCAAACTCTCCCTTAAAATACTCTTACTCGCCCAGGTTCTATAGCTCAGTCAGCAGCTACTACCCCTCCAGTTGATTATCCTTGTTTTGTCTGCAGTTTTCACGCTCTGGCCCAATCAGCCAGAGTGTGAACATGTATATTCTAAATATATATGTTTCATCTCTACTTCCTCCACCTCCCTGCAGTTCAAGCTGCCATCGTCTCCTCTCCTAGTTGGCTAAAGATTCTCTTACCTGCCTGGCCCTTTACCTCCTGTACTCCTTTCCTGCTTCACTCCTACAAGAAAACCAGAATGATCATAGTTGCTGTGCTTAAATATGGGCAACGTATAAAGGCTTGGTCCCCATAGTGGTGGTATTGGGAGGTGCTATGCTAAGTACCTTCAGGAGGGAGGTCCAGGGGAAGGTTTTAAGTCATTGGGGATATGCCTTCAGAGGGAATTGTGATCTCTCCTCATCATCATCCTCTCTTCTCTCTTTTCCTCTCCTCTCTCCTTTCCTCCTTCCTTCCTTCCTTCTTTCCTTCCTTCCTTCCTTCCTTCCTTTCCTCCTCCTCCTCCTCCTCCTCCTCCTTCTTCTTTCTCTCCCCCTCTCTCTCTGTCTCTGTCTCTCTCCCCCTCCCTCTCCCTCCCACCCTCCCTCTCTCCCTCCCTCCCTATTTTGGAGATGTGAGCACTGGTCTGACACATGTTCCCACCATGTATGTACCCTCCTCACCCAAACAAATGGAGCTGTGCCATATCTTGGATTTTGAACTCCAAAGCTGTCTCTTTTTCATATGTAATGACATATATAAATAATATAACAAACTGTCTTTTATTCATCAGCTCTTGGGTATTTTGTTATAATAATACAAAGTTAATACAACATTTGAATGAAAATCAGTTCAAATCACTCCCCTGTTTAAAAATATTTCAGTGACTACTCATTTGGAGACAAAGTTCAAAACCCTTAAAATGGTCTTATAAAAAGAGAAAAGCAGGTAGACAGATTTGGAATTTTGGACATACCTCAAAACCACATAAGCAAAGTCAATGGGGTACTGGTGCAAGAACAGAGAGACAGACAGCAGAATAGACTGGAAGCCTCTGAGACAGACTTGCATGTATTTAATATATTAACTTGTGAAAAAAATGGCACCACACATAAGCGAGAAAAACACTAAATGTGTGGTGGATTGTATTGAGGAAATTAATTTCCATTTGTATTCCTACTGGACTTCATGTGGGCGTGAACCCCAAAACTTGATATGAAAAGTAAAAATCAAATGTCTCCAGAACAAAACATAAAGGAAAGGATTTCTTTATGAATTCCCAAGTATTGTTCATAAATGGAAACCAACGAGCTTTCTTACATAAAGATTAAACTTTCCTATTCTTCCGAGGACAGCCTGGGCCACATTAAAAAATGTTTCCTTATTCCCTTGATCATCATTCTTCAACCACATTGGTCTTTCTCCCTGTGTCTTGAGTATACTAAGCTCCTTTATGTCTTAGAGCCAGTACAACTGCCTATAGCTGTGTATGAAAAGTTCTCCCTCCTCTAGTTCATCAAACCAGTTCCTGCTTCTCCCTGTAATCTCAGTCAGAGTCTTCTCCTCAGAAAAGCCCTTTCCTGAGGACCAGAATGCCGCTAGGTCTCCCCTCGTGGGATCTCATATCACTTCCTACTTGGCATTCCTTGAACACGTTGCAACTGCAATTACATAATCATTTATAGAGCTCTTAGTTTAGTGTCCATTCTCCCTAGTTGACTGCAAGCTTTGGGAGATCAAAGGCCACCTGTTTAGCACTTGGCACAGAGCTTTATGCTTTGAAGATGCTTTTAAAACATTAGCGCAAGGGGTTGATATGGGGTGGTTGAAAGAGGCCTCGTTCAACACCACATGTCAGACGGATGCTACCTGCCAGGGAAGATTCTAGGCATCCTTCAACCTTTATCACATCAGGAATTTGGGGTAACAGCTTACTGCAGCCTCTCCCTCTCACCTGGAGACTCAACAGCTAATGTCTCATTTGTATCCCTGCAGTTTCTTGCACTGCACGAAGCGACATAGAGCTCTTTATTGATTTTTATGTCTAGATTACCTCCTTTCCCCACCCTCAGTTTTCCACATTTAGCTTACCACACTACTCCTGCTTAATGGTTTGTCTTTTGAAAACTCTCTGACAGTTACGGTCCACCCTTATTTAATTACTTTTGGTTTTTTTTCTGACAATGCTCACTCTTTGTTGACTCTTAATTTGATTTTGATTTGATCATTCAGTTATTCAACACATATTTATTGAAAGCCTAATGGGTGCCAGGAATGTGCTAGATGCTCGAAAAGCTGGCACTCCCCTTGCTGCATTGACGTGTTAACATGATATCTTAAAGGAATCCTTGAGACAGAATAGCTCGACTCAGTGAAGTGTTGCGAGAGACCAAAACACACCCAAATTTGGGCACTTGCAGAGTGGCTAAGTAAGAATGCTACAATCAAAAAACTGGACCATTTCCCAGCTGGTTTTGAGCAAGTGCTTCAAAGTAGAGCTTCAGTGTTCACTGCTGGAATTTATTTATTTATTTATTTTTTACAAAATCATAGAAATCCATCCAAGCATAATTATAGAAGGATATTCCAAGGTAAAATGGAAATAACCATCCTACAGTATTGCTTTTTAATACTGACACTTTTCAGCGAGTCCATTCAGAGACGAACTAAAGCATCCTATTAAAATAATAATGGTAACTGTAGAAACATTTGGTGGTTGCCAGAGAAAAACTTACAACCCTTTGGTAATGATTTTACTGACAAATCTGTGTGGTAGTCCGCTTTAAATCTTTCCATGTCATATGGAGGATTTGTGTTATTTTAGTAAACATCATTTACTACAGTCAATTCATTGTGATACCTGTGGCAAAGAAGTAGTAACTGTGGATTGCCCTGTTTTCGGTAAACTGCCCATGGACGATGATCATCCCAGATGGCCCTAGGTCTTCACCCAGGGCTGTGAGTGGTCGCAAAGATGATTCTTTTACTCTTCCTGGAGACAAAATCCCATGGGAATGATTTTGTCTCAGTATAAGGGAAACTTTTCTAATATGCTCAGACTCCAGAGTGAAATCATTTGTCCACGACTCCTTGCTGGCTCAAAAATGGGTACCTTTCCAAGATTTCCTCCTAGAATTCTAGATCTTAAAATTTGCCAGCCTAATATAGCCTTTAAAAATACCCTTTTTATCTTATAATTTTATATTTGCAGAAAAGCTGTGAAGATAGTGCGGAGTGTTCTCATAAACCCCACATCCCGACTTACCTATCATGAACATCTAACATCGCTGGGTACATTCTGGCTAATTAATGAGGCAATATTGATGGATTTCTATTAGCTAAAGCCCATCCTTTATTCAGATTACTATTAGCTAAAGCCCATTCTTTATTTGGTTTACTTTCTTCCTGAGGACGCCATCTAGGATACCCTAACACGTTTAATCCTCATGTCTCCTTAGTCTCTTCTGGACTATTGATAATGTTTCAGATTTTCTTTGGTTTTGGTGACATGGACAGTTGTGAGAAGTACTAGGCAGGTATTCTGTAAAATGGCCTTTAGCTAAGGTGTGTTCTGATTAGATATGGGGTAAGTTATTGGAAGAGGAAGACCACACAGGTCAAGTACCATTTTCTTTACAGTACATCAAGGGTACCTGCTATCAATGTGACTCATCATTATTGACATTGCTCACCTGGCTGAGGTAGCCTTAGTTAGACTTCTCAGCTGTGAAGTTTTTACTTTATTTTCCCTTCTACCTGGTTCTCTTTTAAGGGAAGTCATTGTGCACAGTCCACCTGAAAGAGTGCGGAGTAATCTACATAAGTTATCTGGACTTCTACACAGTACATTGACTCTTCCTAGTTTATTTATTCATTTGTTTACGTCTGTATGAATATTTATTTTATGCTCTGAATGACAACCTAATACCATGATATTTATTTTGTTTCTCAAATTATTCCATCTCTAATCACTAGAAGCTCTTTTAGTTGTCTCCTGTGTCCCTTTGACATACCCCTATCATTGGGGATTATTTGGTATTTGTTTGTTTTTGAACACTTCTGGTACTAAAGATTCTCTCAGCTCATGTTTTGGATTTCTTGCTAAAATACCAGAATCAGCCATTTCTCGAAGGAGCCATCGTCTTGTAGCCTTTGTGTGTTTCTTTGTTTATAGTTTTGAAGTTTTTAGGCAACTCCTGTGCAGGCACCTTTCACATGATTTCTTTCTTGATTTTTTCTTCCTTTCCACACTATTTTGTCACCTTGAACTTCATTTTACAGATGCAGAAATGGAAAATCAAGAAGAAATGGTTTTCCCAAGGCCACAGAGTCACTGAAGAAGGATGGGGTGGGGGGATGAAAGCCCGAGGCACTGTCTCCAGGGCTCTCACTCTGCAACTCGGCCCCACAAGGCCAGTCCTCGTTACCGAGCCAGAGGTAGACAGAAGCAAGGCTGTTTCAGACTGTCTGCATTTGTGTTAGCAGGAAAGCACCAAAGCCATACCAGCTCTCCTTGAGGAGACTCCCCTCAGAATTCCAACCATCCTAATCCTCTCTTCTACTGAACTCCATTCACACTGAGAGTACAAAGTCCTTGCTGGAGTGCAAAAGTTGTTTGTGTGCTATTTTTGTGGTTTTCTCTATTTATCTAAATTCCCAGAGCAGATTGCTAGCTCCTCCAGAGGGCAAGGAAGATACACTACAGTGTAGGATTATCAAGATAAGAAACTTCTGGCTGCTACATCATTTCAAAGCAGACTGTGGTGATATGGTTATGATTAAATGCAAATATTAAAATCTGTGCCTCTCATACCAGGAGAGCATAAATGATACAGTACTGTTGTTACCATTATTTTGTATTAACTCTGTCTCTTCCTGGGCTGGGAGCATCTTGAAGATAAAGATCATGCATGTTTCCCATTCTGGGGCCTGAGACAGGATCTCACATGTTACAGGTGTGCTACTGAAGTACATAAAATGCTTAAGAGAAGCTCTTATAATTCCTGAACCAGTGACTACCAGCTCTTAATTCTATTTTTCTTTATACTTTCATTGGTACATTGTAATTATACATCATAGTGAAATTCAAAAATTTCCTTCCATTGGCAACTCCATCCCCCTTCCTCACTCCCTGTACATACATGTTAATAAGATTGGTAATGATACCTTCATGTATGGATATAACCTTGTTTTTTGTTTGTTTGTTTGTTTGTTTTTTGCGGTACTGGGGATTGAACTCAGGGGCATTCTACCTCCGAGCTATACCCCCAGCCCTATTTTTTATTCTTTATTTTGAAACCCAGTCTCACTAAGTTGCGGAGTGCCTCACTAGGTAGCTGAGGCTGGCCGCAAACCCAGATCCTCCGGTCTCAGCCTCCCGAATGCTGGGATTACAAGCATGCACCACCACGCCTGGCATAACCTTGTTTTAACTGTGTCCTTCCTCAATGTTTGTTTTTCCCCTCCCTAGCTCCCTCTCCCAGTCTCTTCCTCATTTATCAGAAGACCCTTTCATTTCCTATTTTCTCTCTAGCTTCCGCATGTGGAGGGAAAAAACATATGACTCAACTTCTTGAGTCTGTCTGATCTCACTTAGCATAATATTCTCTAGACTACACACAATTTTTAGCAGCTTTGCTTTATTAAAAGAAGGCGAATATAGGGTACATCTAGAAGTAGAAAAACTGATAGCTAGGAGGAATCATAGGTCCCTGCTTCCTTCAAAAATCCCACTGAAAGAGATAGTAAATGGAGAGAAGGAATCGGAAAGGAGTAAACTCATCTGGTCATAGAGAAAGGAAGATTAAATGATAATAGTCAAGAAATGTGAACAACATATTAAAAGATCGTAAGTGGGCACATGAGAGGTAGTTGAGATAGCAAAGCTGGAATTTATCATCTTTCAGTTAGGAAAAAATAATACAAATAAAAAAGACAAGACAACCCATGATACAGTGTCCTGCCCAGCTTCAGGAACTGGGTGCTCTGAGATCTGAAGGTCAGGGTGTAGAATGAAGGGCCAGCATGATTTGTCTACCAGGCATGCCAGTAGATCAAAACCTAGAAGGCCGAAGTGACTGCTGTGTTCTCTGGAGCAAGTCTAACAAGAGGACTGGTAGAAAACCTGCATAAAGACCAGTTAGAAGGGCATCCATCCCCAGATCCCATTCCAGTAGCTCAGCTGGGTAACAACTACTTCTACTTCACCTCGTAGAAGAATGGAATAATTTTTTTTTCTAGCTCCTAATGTAGACCAGAGGAACTCTAGGTTCTGGAATAGGTGCAGATGAAATCAGGATCGAGGCACTGAAAACACAGGTTTAATTGAAAGTTTCTCTTCCATACCACCAAATGACCAGTCCCATCCCCTCTGACACCCAGAACTCATAAAGTTCTACCCACCACCTTCCTGGCAAGAGTTTGCAGAATTTCTCCTTGATGAAGCAGGCCCAGAGGTACTGACCAGTCCAGGTTGAGACTTTCCAGTGAATTAGTCAAAATCCCATCATTATTGTACCCTGTGGCAAAGTTCACCCTTCCAGAAACACAGAGCTTCCTAGCAGTGGGAGTATTCCCTAAGTGAGAATAGTCTGCAAATCAAACAAGGAAGGAATGATATAAAAAGGGAGTTTTAAAGGATAAAAAGATGCTCTGAAAATGGTTGAAAAAGTTTAAATTAACAGTAAGATTAAAACTAAATGTCAACAATCTCTCAAAGTGAATAGGACCTAAAGAAAAAGAACTGAGTAAAAAGGGGGGGGGGGACTCTAGAAAACTAAGCACATTTCATGAAGCACTTATTGGCTCCAGGCAATGAAAAATGTATATGATAAAGAAAAAGGAAATGCATTTAAAATACACTCTTTGCCTCATCTGTGAATAATATACTCATGATTGAGATAATGCCAATTATGAACATAGAGTTAGCCAAAGGTATATGAAATCTATACTATTGCTGAAATTAAATGGATAACATCTAAAGTGAATAAACCTAGAGGCATATCTTAGGTCTGTCGGAAGAAAAATACCTAAAGAACCACCCAGACAAATTGAAAGCTCTCTCAATGGTGAGAGGTGCGGATTGGTACTCTTTGTTATAAGCCTTGTAATGTTTGACATTTACACATTCTATTTTGATATGAGAATAAATAATACATTCTTTTAAAAAAAACTGGATACAATAATTTTAAAATGTCAGCATGATGGAGCCATTCGGTGTTCAAATAGCCCCACACACCTACAGTAGCCCCTGGAGGAGATGGCAGAATAAATAAGGTTCATTTCAAAGGCCCCAAGCCATCAGGAAGATTTGATTCTGTTCTGTTTACTCTGCTTTAGTGAAAGAGAGATGTGGTGGGATTCTTCTCCATCCAAATATTTGTGTGCTGAGAATTCCAGCACATAACATTGCACTCTTCAGTTATTGGGGGGGGGGGCATCATGTGAAGGTGGGGGTGGTCTGTCTTCCCTCCCTGCAGAGGACAGTGCGTTGCCTGCTTTCTGTATCCCCCAGGTTTGCCTGCCCCTTGTGTACAAAAGAATCACAGGCTGATTGACACATCCTGACTTGACCTGATCTTCATCATCAGGATTCCTTTCCGATTCTGATCTTCTTCTTCTTTCCAGATTCTTTTCTGGCTGCAGAGCCATGCCCTGCAGGGGCTACCTGCAAATCCCTTGTTCTCCATGGTGGCCTGGAGGTCGGCTAATGAGGGTCTCAGTGGTGAGAAAGCAGAGGCGGAAAAGGCAGAAGTTAGCCTCACATCACACATGAATGCATTTCCCTTACCTGTTCTAATACAGCAGAGACTTCTGAGATGCTTCGCTTGACTGGTATTTTCCTGGTTTAGTCTCAATAGACAGAGTCAGAGAGCACAGTCAAAGTCACTGGGACCCAGCCCCCTGCGGGGCTCTTCCCTTGGTTAGCAGACTCCTGCTTTCTTCCCTGGTACTCTTTCTGTTATGAGCAGGCTGCAGGATTACAGCATCCCGTCTCAGGCAAGAATGAGGTTCTTTGTTTAAGCCCTGATGTGGAGCAGATTCTCTTTCCCAGGATGTCAGCATACTAGAACAATTAATGCCACACTGTAATATTTTGACATGGTAATAAAAAGGAATGGGTGGTTTTATTATATCTCTCACTGCAAATCTTGCACAAAGCTGTTAGATTTTTCCATGATAGAAATATTTGAAAAATTGTAAAGATGGGCAGATAGTATTTGAAGGTGCTGGGATTTGAAGGACAATGGTGGGCTACTGGGAGAGAAAGGAAAAGAGAAAGAGAGAGAGAGAGAGAGAGAGAGAGAGAGAGAGAGAGAGAGAGAGAGAGAGATAGGTTTTAAATATGAAATCAGAGCGTGTTGGAAATAGAAGACACTCTTATTCTACTCTACAAATGGATTAGGCAAATTAACATTGCAAGCAAAATCTTCTTCCTTGCTATTCTCTCTTCCTCTCTACCTCTCACCTCCTTTTCCTCCCTTTGTCTTCTTCCTTCTCTCTCACCTCACCTCCTCTTGTCTCTTTCTTTACTTCCCCTTCCTCCTCTTCTCCTGTCCTAACACTTCCTGAAAATTTCTGAGTATGTGCCTAGCATCGGACCACATCTGTTTTAGTACTTACATCTGGAATTCAGTAGTTTTAGTAATAAATGTGTTTTTATACTTTCATTGGTGCATTGTAATTATGCAGCTTAGTGTGGTTGAAAGACCTACAAGTAAATATGCACACAGGCCTTGGTGTGTTTCCTTCTGGTCCCGCCCTGATATCCACCCTCTGGACATGATACTGAGATTGGTAGCATCATTGGATGCTTACCTGGTAGCATCGTTCAAATTATTTCCCTCATCAGTTCTTCCTTTTTCCCTCCCCACCAATCTTCTCCTCTCTCCTTGCACAACTCTACTGGTCACTCTCTTCAATTATCTGAAGTCCATTTTCCCCCCTGTTTTCTCTCTAGCTTCCACATATGAGAGAAAACATATAGCCCTTGACTTTCTGAAACTGACTGATCTCCCTTAGTGTACTATTCTCCTGTTCTATTTTTTTTTTTTGCAAATGATATAATTTTGTTCTTTGTAATAAATGTGTTTTAGTAATTTTTAAACTTGTATTGGTGCATTATAGTCTTACATCATAATGCAGTTCAGAATGCTAGTGTTATCCATGCACGCATCACTTAGTGGGTTTTCCCTCTGGCTCCCTCCTCCCTCCCTCCCTTCCCCATGCAGGATATTGAGATTGGCCTTGGTATTCTCACATATTTACATAATGTCAGTGGAAGTGTTTCCTTCATTAAATCTCCCTCTCCCCTCCCCCTAGACCACCTCCCTGACTCCACTGGCATTTCTCCTCCATTATCTGAAGTCTTTCTGGCATCCTGATTACTCCCTGGCTTCTGTATATGAGAGAAAATATATGACCCTTCACTTTCTATGACTGGCTAATCTCACTTAACGTGATCTTTTCCAGGTCCATCCATTTTCCTGAAAATGATACAACTTTGTTCTTTTTTACTGCTGAGTAGAATTCCCATCATTTTGCGTATATCTCATAATTTTATAATCCATTATTCACAACACCGTTTAAGGAACACGAGACATGGAATAATTAACTTGTTCAGTGTCCTTCAACTTGTAAGTAGTAGAGTTGGGATTGGAAATCAGTCTGACTCTGAACTCCTTCTGCAAACCTGGCACACAGCGAGTGCTTGATTATGGCAGTTCTGACCTTGGTAATGATCTTGGTGCTGATAGTGGTGAACTCAAAGAATGAAACCCAGCACAAATAGTCTTATTTGGTGAAGGTCACACGATAGTCGGTGGCAGGCGAATTTATCCTGTTCTCTGATTCCAGGCCACTGTTTTCTCTGCAGCACCAGGCTGCTGAACATTTGAAAAAAAGCATCAGCACAGTAATTACTAAAAACATATAACCTCCTGGCTAGATCTGGGCTCCAGGTTGTGAATCTCTACTTCATTTGAATTGTTTTGAAGCTTTAAATAGAACCGCTAAGCATGCTCAGAAACGATGACAAAGAAACTGTTTTAGGCTAATATCTGTTTCCTTATGGACAGAAAAAAATGACAGTATGAGACTACATATACTTCTGTCTAGATCCAAACAAAAAAAAAATGGAAACTTTTTATTTTCCATTAGGGGAAATTTAAATTTGAAGTCACTGTGGAATATTACACGGAATCAGCTGTTACCTGGTATATCAGAAGTCATTGTCTCTTTCCCCAACACTAGGCGATTAGCTCTTACCCAAGGGTAACTGGTCACTCAGGACCTGAACGGTCATGGGTATTGGTGATCTGTGTTAGCAGTTAGCCTAAGATGAGAGAAGCCAGGACTCCAGACTGTCATTGTATGATGACTTCCACTCGGTCCCCTCTTCTCCTCTTGTGAAAGCCACCTCAGTCCTGGTATCGGTGGTCTATCAGTACACAGCTCTACTCCTCTGCCATCAGCAGGTGCCAAGCTAGGCTCACTAATCAAGTCCTCTGCTTTATGAATTTTAAGAAAAAAAGATATTAGTCCATACTCACCTCCATGACCACCTTTGTTTTTACATTTTGACATGGTAAAATCATACTATGTTTTTTTTCCATGGTCACCTCAAATCTTTCCAGGAAGTTCCCCTTGCTTCCCCCTCCCCTGTCGCAAGCTGTGAATACTCTCTCTGGGGGAAAGCCCTGCAAACACTTCGAAGCCCCTCGATCACTGCCATTGTTCTCTGCCTAGTATACTTGTCCCCATCACAAAATAAGACTTTGAATTTAGTGAGACTATATTTCAAAATAAAATAGGGCTGGGAGTGTATGTAACTCAAAGGTGGAATGCTTCTGCATTCAATCCCCAGTACCACACACACACACAAAATGAAGCTACCTACATATGGTGGCACATACCTATAATCCCAGTACAGGGAAAACTGAGATAGGAGGAACACACACACACACACACACACACACACACACACACACACGTATTAGATTTTTAAGTAGACAATTTAAATAACATGAAATTCAAATGCCATGTTCCATGAATAAAGTTTTCTTGGAATCTAGTCATACCCTTCATCTGTTTACTGCTTAGGACTGTTTTCACACCAAAACAGCAGAGTTGAGTGGTTACAACAGAGGCTGTCTAATCGCTAAAAGTCTGAAATATTTAGTACCAGGCTATTTACCAAGATGAGTTCCAAGCGCCAATCCTTGTTCTGAGTCATGCTCAGAAGTATGTAGCACAATGTTAAAGAGGGATGGGGTGAGGGAGGCTTTGGTAAAGAGAGGAATGGATAATGGCACAGAAAAGAAAGAAAAAGGAGGAAAAGAACTCTGGAAACAAGGAAGGAAAGGAAAAGAAATACTTGGGGAAACCAGATCCTCAGGCTCTTGGGTGCATGTGCTACTGACATCTTTGCAAAGGACTCTCACGGCTTGTGGATATGTCTGAGGGGCAGATCAGGGGTATTTCACTCTAGTTTCTGTGTTCTTTTAAGAATTCTGTATCTTTCCTTTGGAGAAATTATAAACTGAAAAGGAAAAAAAAAAAGGAGAGAGAGAGAGAGAGGAAGGACATGGTTAGGAGATTACTCCTGATTATTCTGTGTACCAAGGATGCCTCACATCTACAATAAGATCTGAAGGGCTCAATGTCCCAGTTGTGTCTGATTCAATAATGTGCTTTTCTAGAGAAACCTGTATTGACTCTCTCTAGATATAGATATAGATAGATAGATTTTTGTGTGTGTGTGTACACCTATCTCTGGAAGACTCTGTTTTGGATATGTGTTCATTAATTATTATATATGTGGTATGTGGTATATATGTGGTATTTCTCCCTCCTTTTTTTCTTCTATCTCCTCCTCCTTTCATTTCTCTTGCCTTCAAAAGAGAGTTGTATGTTTGCCAAACATGGGGAGTTTTCAAACAAAAACACATCACTTAGAATTTTGCCGAAACCTGTTCAGCTCCTTGGAGAGTTAGGTCTACAGTTCTGTTAGTTTAGAAATCGGCTGCCATTTTCATGTGTTTCTCTTATTTGCTTATTGCAGGGGAATGCCCTATACTTCAAATCTGCCAGAAATGTGACAGTGAACATTCTCAATGATCAGACTAAAGTGCTAACTCAGCTGATAACAGGTAAGGAGAAAAAAAAAAAGAAATGTCTGTGGTCCACACTGAGAAAATATAGATTTTAAGGTCAAAAGTAACACCAAGTGAACTTGAAAAAAGGTCCTCTGACATGTTTACTGTGTCGAGAAAGAAAATGTAGGATATATGCCAGAATCCTACTAAAGAATAGAGTCCCATCTATTCCTTTGGATGGAACTTGGGGGCATTCTACCTCCTAGCTACAGCCCCAGTCCTATTTTTATTCTTTGTTTTGAAACAGGGTCTTGCTAAGTTGCCAAGTTCCTCATTAAGTAGCTGAGACTGGCCACGAACCGGCATCCTCTGGTCTCATCCTCCCAAGTACTGGGATTACAAGCATGCACCACCACGCCTGGCCCATCTATTCACTTTTTAACTGAGAAAATCCAATGATGCTTTCTTAGTGTGTGTGTAGAGGGGAACAGAAACTATTTCGTATACATCATGGCCCATAAATCCAAGCCAGCTGCTTTGCCTGGTACTCAACCAAAGCCAAGCTCCCCTGCTCTACTGCTGGAGGAAACACTGGCGGTGTTAGACTGACTGAGAGAACAGAGCATGTACAAAGCCATGCACCATGCATTATGCATTGTAAAAGGGACATCTAATGATAGTTTGAATCCATGCCATATTTTCCCTGGGTGCTGATTTTGAACCCAGCTCAAGTGCAAGAAGTAGATGGAGCCGCTGCACTGGTGCATGTGGTTCTTTTTAATTTAGGAGATCTGTTCCTAGCAGCTGTGGAAAGCACCCACTGGGTCTAAGGCTGCACATCCCTAACATTTAGACGAGGACTGTTTATTCATAGTAATGAGGGTAATGATGAGCCGAGGTCTCAGAGCCACAGCGAAGCCCTGAGTGGTATGATCAGTTCAGTTACTCTCAATAGATTATAGACAGCAGTCAACAGAGGGACAGTGAGCGGCCCCACAGTGGAAGGAAAAAGTGTGTATCTATCTGAAAGCCACTGTAACACTTCCAGACAAAAAATGCCATTTGTTTGGCTTCGGGGCTAAGGGAAAAGTATCCAGATGGCTATTTTGAGAAGCCGGTTGCTCAAATGGCCTGAGACATTACTGTGATGGAGATTTCTGGAGCCCCACTAATGAACAAGCCACAGGAAAACAGGTGTCTTTGTGCATGGAGTCTTTTCTGCTGGAAAGTGCCTCACTGTCTGTCCCTGAGGAAAGTATATAGGGAAATCTCAAAAGAGATTTGCAGCCGCTGGGGGGCTTGGCCTGTCTGCCAACCGAGCACCCCTGGATTTCAGGAACTGCAGCCCAGCCCAACAGAGCCTGTAATCCACAGACAGGTTGCTCCGGCATGCAACCACATCTGCGGCCCTGCTTATATAACATCTGGCCTGCAGTCACCATACTAAATAATTAAATAAACAGCTTCAGTAAGCCATGATTTAAGTGGCATGTTGAAAACCACCTCCGGGAAGGAAATAAATCCAACCTCCAGCTCCCAGATCCCCTCCTTCAAAAGAAACTTACTTAGCCTGTTGATCACTTGCCATCTATTTGCAGTGGGAGATTTGGTTTTTTTGAGGGATTTTTTTGTTTGTTTTGATAAAGCTGAAACTTCCCAGATAACAATTATTCCACAAAAGAATCAGTTTTTCTCTCTGCTTGCCTCTGTGCCCTCCTTGTCTTTCTCTTCCCCACATCCTTTCTTTTTCCTTCTCCTCCTCCTCTCCATCCTCTTCTCCTCCTCTCTCTCCTTTTCCCATTTTGTTTCCTGTTTTCCTCTCTCCCAGGCTCTCTCCCTCCTCTTCTCCCTCTGTGTCTCTCTATCTCTCCTCTTCCATGTCTAACTCCTTTCTCTCTTCTCTTCCCTTTCTCTTTCTCTCTCCTCTTTCCCCTTCTCTCCTTAGACCTCCCTTTCTTTTCTCTCTCTCTTTTTTTCTTCCATTTCTTCCTCATCTCATTTCTCTTGCCTTCATCCCTCCAGTAGTTTTTGTCTTTCTGTCTCTCATTCCCAAGTTAAGCTCTCTCAAGAGCTGGAAGACACCTGTTCCTAAGGCTGAAGGTGAGGCACAAGACAGCTAAGATGAAAATGAGATGGGCAAAAACCATCCTAGCACCAGTCAACTAGAGCCCTTCAAGATTATGTCTATAGAGGATAATAGATGCGTTCAGCATATAAACCTGAATACACACACACACACACACACACACACACACACACACACACACACACGTACCCAACAGTTACAGCCTGCCAGACCTTCTCATTCCTGCTATACTGGATGGGAATGCTTCTCCTGTTATGGAGAAGCAAATCATTCCTGTCTTCTGAGCAATGAGGTATTACTAAGAGACTCTCAAGGATTCGAGAATTCTCCTGAGTCCCTGAAAAATATCTCAAGCGTCCATCAGAAGTTCTGAGAAGTTTCAGGTGATCTTTTTATATGCTCACTAAGTTCCCAAGTTAAGCCCCCATCTTGATGCTTGTTTAGCATCTCAGTAGTGAGTCCAAACACAGAGCCCTCTGACCTGCAAGAAGGAAGGGAGGAACCCCTTCTACAGCATTGTGTGCATGTGGGAAAGGGTCCCAGTGGCATGGGAATTGGTGGAAGAAATGAGGCAGAATGGCCACCAGGCCTTTCTAGCTCCCAGAATGGCAGCAATAGCTTGACTTGGAGTCTGGGAATGCACTCTGATGGCCTCCATTTCTCCACTCTGTTTAGGAGATGAATTAAAAAGGCACTTCACACACAGACTGTCATACACAGAGAGGGATTAAGTAAAGATTAGCTTCACATTATAAATAGTGGTTTTTTTCCATCCCAAGAGGAGTAATGGGCTTACCAAAGAACACCCCCTAGCAGTCTCCAGCTGCATTTGCATTTCCCTCTAGAGCCATTTTTCAAGATTCCAGCCATGTCCTGGGCAGTTTGGCAGCCCCAGCTGAAATCCACAAAGGGCAAGCCGTCTGCACCATTGAGCCAGCAGTTGCTCTGTGGGGTTTTGGCTTAAACTGCCAATTACAGAGCTTTAGAAATATCCAAATGGCTCTGGCCCTTGGTAAATTCCATTTTGTGTTCTGCAAAGCCCTTAAAAGCAAGATAACTTAATTGTGTTTTGTATTCTCTGATTGCCGTAGACTCTTCAGTACACTCGCCTATAAGCCTCACAAACTAGTCGTGAGTCCAGAGTAATCTCAGTCTATGCACAAGAAGGTCTCCTTGACTTCCTAGGGACTGGGTCTGATGACACTGTGCAGGTCCATGGGGGAGAAAGACCAAGCATTCCTGCCCCCTTTTATGCCCCAGCTTTGCTATATGACTAGATCCAGAGTGAGCAAACTGCCCTGACCTCAGATCATTCCTTCCTTCTTTTCTTCCTTCCTTCCTTCCTTCCTTCCTTCCTTCCTTCCTTCCTTCCTTCCTTCATAATTAGCACTTCATTATATCCTTATCCCAAATCTCTCCCTCCAACACATACACAAAAGATAATGTCCCTGAAATATTAACAAGTAATAGAAAGTTAAAGTTTGGAAAACCAGGAGTGGTGGGGTACACCTGTAATACCAGGTGCTTGGGAGACTGAGAGAGAAGGATAGCAGGTTTGAGGGCAGCCTCAGTAACTTAAAGTTTGAATGTAACATCAACATGAAGGTTCCTCAAAAGAGTCGGAATGGAATCACCATATGACTCAGCTGTATCGCTCTTTGGCGTGTCTTTCCAGAGGAATTAAAGTCAGTATGCTGTAGTAATAAGTATGTGTATGCACATGTTTATTACAGCACAAGAGCCAATTATGGAACCAACCTAAGTATCTTCAACAGACGAACTGTTAAAGAAAATGTGATCTATACAAACAAGGGAATTTTACTCATCCCCAAAGAAGAACAAATCATGTCATTTGCAGGAAAATGGATGGAACTAGAGAATATTATGCTAAGTGAGATCAGCCAGTCTCAGAAATCCAAAGGTCATGTTTTCTTTCATATGTTGAAGCTAGAGAGAAAATGAGAAATAAAAGAAATTTCAGATAAATGAGGAGAGAGACCAGTAGAATACTGGAAGGGAATTCAGGGAGGGAGGGAGAAAGGGGAAAAGGTAGGATTAAGGAAGTAAACAGTTCAAATAATGTCATGTTCATATCATTCTCACTAAGGTGTGGAAAGGGAGAATCAATAGACATTTTAAAATACCTAAAAGGAGCCAGGCATGGTGGCACATGCTTGTAATCCCAGTACTTGGGAGGCTAACACCAGAAGATCCAGGTTCATGGCCAGCCTCAGCTACTTAGTGAGGCCCTCTGGAACTTAGTGAGACCCTGTTTCAAAAATAAAGAATAAAAGATAGGACTGGAGGTGTAGCTCAGAGGTAAAATGCCCCTGGGTTCAATCTCTAGTACTGCAAAAAAAAAAAAACAAAACCTAAAAGGAAACAAAAATAGTACATTGGAATCTCCTATGCATTTTGGAAAAAAATACAAGGTTTTTGGGTGAGAATATGGAGGGAAACACACCAAGTGCTGTGTGCATGTATGTTTGTATCACCTTGAACCTTATTATGATGCATAATTGCAATGCACCACTGTTTTTTTTAAGTTTGGATAGAATCAAGGGAACAGCTGCATCTTAGGCCTCACAGAAATACTTAATCCTTCAGTATGCACCTCTGTTATTTCAAGATCTCTCTCTCTGGTCTTTCCTTATCTCTGGTTTTCTACTTTCCCGGATCCTCATAAATATCACCTCTCTTCTGTTCTGGACATGTTGGCTCCAGCCCTCTTTGCCTTCCCAAACAAATAAAGATCCTTTTCCTTTGTTCTAAGAGCTGGGTTCCAGATCACCCATTGGCTGTCTCATGTCCCCTAGAGAGTCCATTACTCTCTGTTGCTTGTTCTCCTTACCTTCAGCAGGAAGGTGTACGAACAAGATGGTGTCCAGGACCCATGATGCTCACGAATTCTCCCCTTTCACTCTCTGGCTCATTAAAGAGTCTTTTCAGCAGTGTCATTGATGTGATTATGTCAATAGGGAGTATACCATGAGATATCCATCGTTAAAATTTCCCATTTTTTATGGTACTGGGGATGGAATACAGGGATATCCTACCTCCAGGCTATACCCCTAGCCCTGTTTTATATTTTTATTTGAAACAGGATATTGCTAAGCCTCTCAAAGTTGTTGAGGCTGTCCTCAAACCTGTGATCCCCTTGTCTCAGCCTCCCAAGTACTGGGATTATAGGCTTGTGCCACTGTACCCAATTCATGAATACTTTTAAATGCATCACAACTACTGCATTATTTAAAAAAAAAAAAAAAAAAAAGGATGGCTATGAAGGCAGTGTTGATGAAGTCCCCAGGAGCAGTTACTACATTTCACAACAATTTTTCACCAGTAAAGTTATTTTTATAAAGTCAATATCATTTGATCCTTTCTACCTTTCTATGAGGTACATAGAGGAGGAGAGGGTCATAGTTCAGTGGAGTGGAGTGTGTGTGCGTGTGTGTGTGTGTGTGTGTGTGTGTGTGTGTGTGTGTGTGTGTGTGTGTTGCTGAGGATTGAACCCAGGGCCTTGTATATGGTAGGCAAGCAAGCCCTCTACTACTGATCTACAACCCCAGTCTATCAAACCAATTTTATAGCTGCTGAACCAGGTTCAAATAGGTCAAATGATTTGCCTGAAGTAACATTATCAAAAATTGAAGCAGAATTGGTATGTGATTTATGTATTTTGATTCTTATCCCAGTAGCCTTGACAAGGAAAAAAGCTAACCCCATAAATTCAGGACCTGGCCTAGCGCTATTTGCCAGGTCTCAGTGTTCTCTTCCCTAAATACAGAAGTAATTTCACAGAATATGACCAGATGAGACCACTTCATGTCCATGATGGATCCAAACAAAAAGAAATACACACACCTGTGAACAAAGATAGCCCTGGGCAGGGTGTGGTGGTACACGCCTGTAACCCTAGTGCTTAGGAGGTTGAGACAGGAGGATTGTAGGTAAGCAGCCAGGCTCAGCAACTTACTGAGACCCTGTGTAAAAAGGATTGGAGATACAGCTCAGCAGTAGAATGTGCCTGGGTTCAACCCCTGGTCCAACAATAAGAACACAAAGATAAATTCCTTTGTTTCAGAACTAGTTTCAGTGAGGATGATTATATCCCTGGATTATTCTGGTGCCTTTAGGAGCCACTTGGAATACAGGGCCTGGGGGAATCCCAGCTCAGATCGGCTGAAATGTCTCTTCCTTTTGGAAATTTTAACGCATTAACCTGTTCTACGTGTGTGTGTGTGTGTGTGTGTGTGTGTGTGTGTGTGTGTGTGTGTGTAGTACCTAAGACTCACTACAGTCGTCTGATTTATTTATGAACAAATTGTTAAATTTGTGTGAGTCTTTGTCAGATTATATATGGACGGGATCAGAATCCTTGTCTTCTTTATGCAATGCTGTGATCACCTTACTTTTGAGAACATCCTCTGTTGTCGCGTTAAAATCTTTTAAGTTGGTTTCTTTATGGAATGAATTGCTGGCATGAACGATTCCAAAGTTTCCAAGGAAATTAATTACAATATATTATAACCATTTCTGCCAGGATATTATCTATCTACAGAGGAATTGACTAGTCCTGGTGTCACATGCAGCCTGTGGTCAAGGCTACCAAATGAAACAGATTTTAGCAAAATTTAAAAGATCCCATTCCAACAGTTAGGATTGGCCAAAGATGGACAGGTACCTCAAGAGGTTGTGGGCCTCTTGATACATTCCACCAAAAATCTACAACTATTTGACACCAATTTGGAGGTGAGCAAAGAGAAATTTTATTTCTCAGGATTCTGATCCTGTCCATCTATTTATTTATTCAAGCATTAGTTTGGAAGGAAGGCATAATGGTCTTTAAAATCATCACCTGGGAGCATATGATTAAAATTATTTAACATGACATGACTCAAGTCAATAGACTGATTTTTCGTAGTTGGCTTCTGAAAACCAATACACTTAACATAAAGTCTAATACAATCTCGTCAGATGTATACACATCTGATGATAAAAGCGTTTGGTAGTCAAATGCAATGAGACTAATGTATCCTCCTGCCCTTCTTCTATTTTAGGCCCAAAAGCTGTAGAAGCTTATGGAAAAAAGTTTGAAGTAAAAACAGTTTCTGGAAAATTGCTTTTCTCTGCAGATGACAATGAAGTTGTCGTAGGAGCTGAGAGATTAAGAGTTTTAGGTAAGAGAATTTTTGATCATTTCATTGGTTTGCTACCACCTGGTATATTTTCAAGGAAAACCAAAATGGTGCTGTGGATGGAATGTTTGTGTTCCCCCAGAATGCGTATGTTGAAATTCTAACCCCCAATGTGACAGTATTTGAAGGTGGTGCCACTGCAAGGTTATTGGCTCATGAGGATGGAGTCCTCATGAGTTGAATTGTAGTGCCCTTTTAAAGGGAGGAAGAGGCATGCACACACAGTCTCTCTTTCCCTTGAGAGGATACAATGGGAAGCTGGTGCTCTGTAAATGGAAGAGGTTCCTCATCAGAATCCAGCCAGGCTGAGACCTGATGTGACTTCCAGTATCCAGAACTGTGAAAGAAAAAGCTCTATTGTTTATAAGCCACCCTATCTATGGTATTTGGTTATAACAGCTGAAACTAAGACAAATGATATCTCCAAGTATAAATAAGGTCAATGTCCTGGAGTCTTTTAAATTCAGACAATTGACCCTCCTCAGAGCCTGGTCCCCCTGGTAACCATTTCTCATGCTGTGAAGTCATTCTGTAGCATCCTACAACTATGACCTTTGGGTTGGGATGTGTGCTCATACAAAGAAGGATCATATAGCA
>PVLC010022198.1:0-27181 GCA_004027655.1 Graphiurus murinus | reverse complement strand
AAAAAAAAAAAAAAAAAAAAAAAAAAAAAAAAAAAAACCCACAAAGGGTCAAAGACAGAGCAGAGCAAAGCTAAAGACCCAAAGGGTTCTTGTGGCCCAAATAAATTGGTTTGAGTGCCGGGCGTGGTGGCGCATGCTTGTAATCCCAGCATTCGGGAGGCTGAGACCGGAGGATCCGGGTTCCCGGCCAGCCTCAGCTACCTAGTGACGCACTCTGCAACTTAGTGAGACTCGGTTTCAAAATAAAGAATAAAAAATAGGGCTGGGGGTATAGCTCGGAGGTAGAACACCCCTGAGTTCAACCCCTAGTACCGCAAAAAATAAATAAATAAATAAATAGGTTTGATCCATCTTGTGGATGACCAAACCATGAGCCTAAAGATTACAGATTACAGCCAATTACTAGAGTCAAAATTGTAGCTAAAATTAAATTAACATATGCAAAGACAAAACACAAATCACATGGGCAGTGACTGGGTTAAAAAAGAGAGAGAGAGAGAGACATGTGGCCGACCTACCTAGTAGACAGGATGGCTCACTTTCTCTTGGCTTCACTTTAGCTACAAGGGGTATAGTCTCTACTCACTTTGAACATCCTAGTTTGTGGCCTCAAAAGATATGATGCATGCTAACATTAGTGAGTGAAAGTTTAACAAGGTACAGGATATTTATGCAGTCTCAAATATCACCCAACAAAATGCCTAGTAACTAAAAATAAAAAATGTAACTTTATAGTGGAGAAACTGGGCAGATACCACTTTAAGAGGTAGAATTTAGTCACCAGTGATGGGACAGACATCATGTACCTCTTGATAAGACGAACTTGAAAGAATACATCACTGTGTATTTCAGCCAAAAACATATGTCCTGAATCAGACTCACTCTAAGGGAGATCGTATAAAAAAGAACTGGCCTGAACTCTACAAAAATGTCAAGGTTATAAAAGAAAAGGCAAGACTAAGGAGCTATTCCAGATTAAAGGAGATTTAAAAAACATGACAACTAAATACAATGTTTGATCCCATGGATTAAATCCTGGACTGGGGAAATGTTTTTCTTTTGCTATAAAGGGCATTAATGAGACAAATGGTAAAATTAGAATAGATTAGATAATGAGTTTATATCAAAGTTAATTTTCTGGGGGTATTTTTTATTTTGTTGTTGTTGTTGTCATCGTTGTTTTTGGTATTGGGGACTGAACCCAGAGGCATTCTACCTGTAAAGTACTATTTTTTGAAATAGGGTAGTTGCTGAAGATCTGCCTAAATTGCTGAGGCTGGCCTTGAACCTACAACCCTACTGTTTCTGCCTTCCAAGTACTGAGATTAAAGGCATGTACCACCATGCTCAGCTAATTTCCAGGATTTTAACAACTGTACTGTTTATTCCTTTCAAATGGTTCAGAAAAAAAATAATGTGACTATAGATTAATGATAAAGTATATGTAGCAAAATACCTAACCACTGGTAAATCTGGGTGGAAGTATGTGGGAATTTTTTTTTTCAAAAAAAATTTTAATTGACAAATAAAATCCTATGTATAAGGTAGAATGGGACAGAACTCAATCAAGGCAGGGATGAACAGGAAGAAGAGCATCTCAAGGTGGAAGAGAACAGTGCAGGAAGGAGAGGATCTGAAAATGGAAGGAGAGGGCATCGAGGCAGAGCTGATCAGGAAGATGTCCAGGTGAAGGGGAGAGAAGTTAAGGCAGAGCTGAGCAGGACGGGAGAGATCTGAAGATAGGAAAGGGAACTCAAGGTGGGGCTGAGCAAAAAGAAGAGGACATTAAGGCGGAAGGGGAGAGAACTCAAAGCCAACTGAGCAGGAAGAATAGGATCTCAGGGCAGAAAAGAACCCGAGATGGAGGGGAGCAGGAAGGAGAGGATCCCAAAGCAGAAAGGGGAGGGAACTCAAGGTGGTAATGAAAGGAAAGAGATCTCAGGGCAGAAGAGGAGAGAACTCAAGGCCGAGCTGAGCAGGAATGAGAAGATCTGAAAGCAGAAGCAGAGTGAACTCGAGGCAGGCTGGGCAGGAAGGAGAGGACCAGCGGCAGAAGGGAAGAGAATCCAAAGGTGGAGCTGAGTGGAAGGAGATGGAGCTCGTTCCTGTCTTAGGTACTTGATTACTTGTGCCTGGACTTGGAAGAAGAGAACAGGAATGTTTCAGGTGTTCCTTGTCTCTTGCCTTGGGGTGTCCCTTGTGGTCTTACGAGAGATGTAGGCTGAGGTGATCTGAGGGGGATAAGTCAGAACTTGGGCTTCAAGAATTGTCATATCTAGCAACTGTGTCTAAATTTCTTTGGGGGTTATTTTTTTCTCATTTTTAGTTATGTTTTTACTATATGTAACATGGAGAATTGAGGGAAAGGTTTATGCCCATTTGGGGCCTTCAGTCTAAAGGAGGAGAAAAGAATCCCTGAGACCATGGAGTGGGGTAGTGCTGACAGGCAGAGCCTCTTGGGAATGTAAATCTCAGGGAACTAGAACTGGAGCTACCAAGTCCAGTTGCCCTTTAACATATGGGGATGTTTTAAATCATCCTTCACTTTGGATTTGGAGAGGTGAGGAGCAGAAGAGACTGGCAGTACAACTTAATATGCCATGGAGCAAGTAAGTACTAGGAAGAAGCAACTGAGGAATGAAAAGTTGCTTTATTAGAGAGAGAGCTAGGAAACTACTTATTTTTTAACTCTTTTTCTTTGGTTAGGCAAAAAATTGTCATTTGATATTTCTTGAGATACAGCTGGTAAATATGGCTTAGAACAGTGCAATAAGATGTTTATTGAATAAATGAATTAATGAATCAATGAAGGCAGTGTAACCTCAGTTCTTGTAGCCCACACAGAAACAATTATATTCCAATGAGGTATGTATTATAGAAGATTAGTGAATAATGACCTATGAGACCAAAAGCTAATAGAGTGATTATCTTTGAAATGAGGGAGCCGGGCGTGGTGGTGCACACTTGTAATCCCAGCATTTGGGAGGCTGAGACCAGAGGATCCGAGTTCGAGGCCAGCCTCATCTACCTAGTGAGGCACTCCGCAACTTAGTGAGACTCGGTTTCAAAATAAAGAATAAAAAATAGGGCTAGGGGTATAGCTTGGAGGTAGAATGCCCCTGAGTTCAATCCCCAGTACTGCAAAAAAAAAAAAAAAAATTAAAAAATAAATAAATAAAATTAAAAAAGAAAGAAATGAGGAAGGGGAAGATTATAAATAGAATGCGGTCAAGGAATTATCAAAAGGCGGTGAGATTTTGAATGCAACTAAGAAAATATATTCTTTTACTGGTGGAGAATATTTAAGAAAAAATTACAATTAGTAGGACAAAATTCTTAAAATAAATGAGTCAGAATATTATGATCAGTCGGGTGTGGTGGCACACCCTTGTAATCCCAGTGCTTGGGAGGCTGAGACAGGAGGAATGCAGGTTCATGGCCAGTCTCAGCAAGTAGTAAAATTCTCATTAACCTAGTGAAATCCTGTTTCAAAATAAAAAAATAAAATAGGCCTGGGGGTGTAGCTCAGAGGTAGAATACCCCTGAGTTCAATCCCTAGTACCACAAAAAAAAAAAGAATTTTATGATCAATTAAAAAAAAGAATCTAACATCTTTACTTCTTTCATTTCTGTATACTAGTAAAATGGACTATTTACTGGTAAAATAGACTTAAGGAATTCTACAGTGCCAGTAAACATGGATATGACTAAAAAATAGGCTTTGCAACCATTAAAAATAAATTTTGAGGTGTTAAAAATGGAAAAAAAAGTTTAAAAATACATTAAAAAAACTTAATAAACTATGCTTACCACCCCAAGCATCCTTAACTATTATTGTGAACTAGCAGTAATTAAAACAGCCATCCTTTTTTCACTGTGGCTAAAAGGAAAAAGAAAAATGGAGTTCAGTGTATTTTAGTGGTGTTTCCCTAGAAAAGGATGGTGGTGAGGAGAGCATAAAGGGTCTTGTAGGCCACTGTAAATTCTAAAAGCCTATAGAGGATTTGAGGAGAGGAATGACATGATCTTATTTAAATTGAACAAGATCCTTCTGGCTGTTGTGTTGCAAACAGACTGTAGGGAAGTGTGAGTAAAAGAAGAGTGAACATTTAAGAAGGTATTGAAACAATTGAAGTGAGATATGAGAATGTCTAGGATAAAGGTAGTAGTGGTGAGCATAGTAAAATAATAATGGGGTCCTGAATTATTTCAAGGTAGAATTGACAAGATTTGCTAACAGATCAGAAGAAAAATGGATGGAACTAGAGAACATTATGCTAAGTGATCAGCTAGTCTCAGAAAGTCAAGGCCTCATTTGTGGAAGCTAGGAAGAAAATAGTAAAGAAAAGAGAGACTGCAATGATTATAAGGAGAGAGACCAGTAGAACAGTGGAAGGGGATTGGAGGATGAAGGAAAGGAGGGAGAAAGGAGACTTGAAGAAGAAAACAAACCAAATAATACTATGTTCATATATAAAGGTATCATGAACAACCTTACTAGCGTGTATGGGGAGGGAAGATGGGAGTAGCAAGATGGGATTAGGAGAAAAATACATCAAAAAATTGTGTGCATATGTAACTGTATCACTTTGATTCTCATTATGATGTACTGCAACAATAATATTTCTAAAAGAAATTAATTCCAAAAAATAGCTGGGGGCATAGGTCAGGGGTAGAATGGCCCTGGGTTCAATTCTAAGTACAAAAAAAACCCCAAAACAAAACAAAACAAAAAACCCTATGTATTTATTGCATTCAACATTTTTTGGTATTTTTTTAACAGTTCTAAACTTACTTCAAAATAAAAAGGCTTAAAAAAAAAGAAAAAAGACTGACCACAGAGACTTAGAGTTCCAAGGCTCGTCTTCCTATTTGAAATGGGCTGCAATAAGGAACTGGATAGGCATGGTCTCTGGAGCTGTGCAAACCTGGGTTGTATCCACTGTTCTTTGCAAAAGCTGAGCTCCAAAGAAAGGTGATGTTATTATTTCAAATTTTTTTTAAAGAGAAAAATATGCAAGGCTTCTTCATTTATTTTAGCAAGCAAATAAGTAATATTCAAACTCTCATATTCAACAACAACAGCAAGAAAACCCTGTAGATTATTCCATTTACAAATAAAGATGCAGAGATACTCAGTAAAATACCAACAAATTGAGTCCGACAGTGTATTAAAATAGGCCATCCATGGCAAAATAAAGTTGGTTCTGAAAGGTAAGGATGGATAATGTATGAGTAGATGAATATATTTAAAAATCCATTATAAAAATCCACTAGTTGTAGAAATCAAAAAAGAAAAAACAAACCGAAAAAGCGGCATTTTCAATACTTCAATATCTTTTCCTGACTTTTAAATGTTTATTTTTCCAGTGAAAACATTTGCAATTTTCCTGATTATAAAAGTAATTATACTTATTGTAAAATTTTTCAAGGATTGCAACAGCGGGTAAAATAGAAAGTGTCCTGAATAGCCTATGACAATGTGGAATCTTGCCAACTGGTGGAAACATATTTATAGGTACATAGGCTGGGGGTGTAGCTCAGTGGTAAGTCATGCTTAGCATGCATGAGGCTCTGCATTCACTCTCCAGCACCAAAAACAAAAAACAAAAAAATAAATTTAGAATATAGAAAGATATTCTGGTTTCTCTTCAGATCATATAAATCTTTTGCCTTTTACTAACATATAGGTAGACAGTGAGCCAGCAAGAGAGATAAAGAGAGAAGAGAGAAAAGCCCGCCCTGAGAACCAAAGGTGGGCTCTGACCCCACCAACCACTGTTAGAACTGGGGGCTTTCACAAAGCAACAGCGATAGAATGAAGCCTACAATGTAGTTCCCTTTCCCTCCGACTTCTCCCTCCTGCCTAGCCAGCCCCCATCCAGAAGGCAGCAGATTTGCATGTGCGTCACTTCAGATCCTCGCCACACAGACTCTATCCATCTTCAGCTATCAAGGGCTTTGAGCCAAAAAATGAGGACAAAAAAAATTCCTTTTAAAGGAGAGAGAACATTTAAGTACTTAAAATTTTTAAAGATGAGGAAATCAAAGGGGGATGTGTAGAAGAACCTAAACTAAAATCGTCAGTTTTATTATCTGCTTTGGGGTCTCTACACAACGTCAAAAGCACGTATTTTACTATATGTTGTATTTAAATTCTCTGACACTTAGGGGTCGCAGGAGGTTTGCAGAACTCAGATAACAGACAATATCATTCAAGTCATGGACACAACCGGGAGCCTCATTCACTGAGGCTGTTTTCTGTGGCTAGAAAATAAGGAATTTTCCAATAATTCAGGGCTCAGAATCCAAAAGAAAGCATGCCCACTCCTAGTTCCAAATAACACTCCCTGTGAAAGGCAAAGATCTTTCTGAAACTGGGAAAGTTAAGAGAGTCTGATCTCATCTGTTTAGAACAACCAGAGGTCAAGGTTATAGTAATCTGACTCCCCAGTATTATTTTGACCGACTTCATAAAAACAAAAGCTGCCCTTGATGCATTTCAATGCCCAGCGACCTCAACAACGAATCAAATATTAAAAATTAATAGGCTGGCGAGGCACCGTTCAATGTCAGGCAGCTCAGCTCTCCCTACGAGATGGAGCTCTGGTGTGCACTTGGAGGGGATGTGTGTTGTCTGTGTTGTCACCAACTTCTACAGTTTCGATCATGGCCTGTTTCTTCTCCTGGGCTTGTCTAGTTCTAGTGGGTCGGCTCTGCAGCAGCCCAGCAACCGAGCTCCATCTGGCTCGCTGATTTGTGGTTCTCCAACTCTCCAACTACACCTCTTCTTCCCAGGGTTCACCACTCCCCTCTTCTCTTCTGGTCTCCCTCCAGTATCTATGGGCAAATTTCACCGGCCAGCAAGGTTCCAACCATCCTCGTACTGTGAAACACACAATGAGAGCGCACAAGCTGACACTGGAGTGGGATCTCACTTGATGAGAAGGAAGAGCGGAACAGGCTGAGGCAGAGACTGGAAGAACACACCGCAGGTGACTGGGGAGGTGGCGTAAGATCCCAGCTCAGGGGCCAAACATCATAACTCCAGCCCTGCTTCTTCTGAGCTCCAGGCTCTAACTGCATACCAGACTCTGCATGGGTCCTTCAGATACCTCAAACAGAACACAATCCAGCCACACCTTTCTCTTCCTTTACTCTAACTTTTGTATAGAGCCACCATACATTCAGTCAAGTTCAAAATCTCAGTCATCTCAGTCTTTCGGCTCTATCCAAACACAGTACTTCAACATTTTGCAGTAATGCTGCTCCAAATGGTCTTGACCTTATCTTTCACCTGGACTTTTACAGAACCCCAAGCACATAGCACACAGGTGCACACTCCTCCCCTAAGAGTCAGTTCAGTCATAGTGTAGCTAGGAAGCATTCCTTGCCCCCACTAGCTCGTTCTTCCTTTTCTTATAGTGCTTTGTACCTATTTTACTAGTAAAAAACCACACACTCAATGATCGATATTTAAAATATATTAGCCTGGCATGGTGGCGCATGCCTGTAATCCCAGTATTTAGGAAGCTAAGACAGGAGGACCACAGATTTTTTGTTGTTGTTGTTTGTTGCAGTACAGGGGATTGAACTCAGGGGCATTCTACCTCTGAGCTACAGCCCCAGCCCTATTTTTTTATTCTTTATTTTGAAACAGGGTCTCACCAAGTTGCGGAGGGCCTCACTAAGCAGCTGAGGCTGGCCGTGAACCTGGATCCTCCGGTCTCAGCCTCCCAAATGCTGGGATTACAAGCGTGCACCACCACGCCCAGCTAGGACCACAGTTTGAGGACAGCCTCAGCAATGCAGCAAGGCTCTCAGCAACCTAGTGAGACCCTGTTTGAAAACAATAAAATAAAATAGGAATGAGGGTGTAGCTCATAGGTGGAATGCCCCTGAGTTCAATCCCCAGTACCAAAAATAAATAAATAAAATAAAATATATCTATCTCTCCCACTCCATAACAGATTCCTCAAGGGCAGGCACCATGTTTTGTAAACTCCCAAATATGTTTACCTTACCATAGCATTTCAATAAAATAATGTTAAATAAGTGAAAACTCTAATCATCCTCCCTGCTCCAACTTCTCCATCAAGTTATCCTTCTTATGCTTTTTTCCTAACTTTTTGCTTTTAATTCATTATAGATTCACTAGGAAGTTTCAAAATTAGAAGAGAGGACACACGTACCCTTCATCTAGTTTACCCTAGTGTTGACATTTTATATAAATACAGTACAATATTAAAGCCAAGGAAGTAGTATTGGTATAATCCACACTGCTTACTCAGATCTTAACAGTTTTACATGCACTCGTATATACGTGTAGGTATAGTCCATGCATGCTTATCGCATGCATAGACTTCTGTAACCTCCACCACAATCAAGCCACAGAAGTCAGCTGGGGATGTAGCTCAGTAGTAGAATGCTTGCCTAGCATGTGTGAGGCTCTGGGTTCTATCCTCAGCACCACGCACACAAAAGACACCACCATTCTGTCACCACAAGGACCTTTGTGCTGCCTCTGTGTTGTTATACTCATCCTCCACTCCTAACTTTTCCCTGCCCCACCCCACTGTCCCTCATTCCCATCAACACTAATGTGTTTTCCATCTCTATAACAGACTTGCTCTATTCTATAACTTTTGAGGTTCACAGATCTCATTCTGTGGCATTCAAGGCCTTTCAGGATGTGGTCTAGACCTGCTATCCCAGCCCGCCCCTCACCTCCAGCCCATGAACTCACTGCTGCAGAGGCAGGCGCGGCACTTCCAGCCTTTGCATCTTTAGTCCTGTTGTTCCTGTGCCATTGCCTTCTCTCCTGCTTATTCACTCAGAAAATTCAGTTTTTTTGTTTTTCGTTTTTTGTTTTTGGTACTGAGAAATATAATGAAAAGCTTTTTCATGACTTCTACTGCCCCAAAGCAATTGCTTTTTCTTTCTCTCAATCCCTCTCTTATAGTAACCAAATCATAAAATTATTGTGTGTCCCAAGTTTTCCTCACTTGACCATGATCTAGATGAATATAAGGACGTGTATTATTCACTTTCGTCTTTACAGGACACAGCAGTGTGGTTCAACTGAAGTTCACGAAGCCTTCCTTTGTGCTGTCGCCTAGCACTAGTTATGCTTAGTACTTACTGGAGATGCAAGGATAAATATGCTTTGGAGGGACTTACAGCCTGGTACCTCAGGGCCTGGCTCACTCCTCAATGAATGAATGAATGAATGAATGAATGAATCCACCCTCAAAATCTGAAGGCCACTTGAAAATATTTCAAGACTCAGTGACATACAATAGACATACATTATCCATGTTCCTGGATAATGACACTAGTCGCCCCCCACCACTGACCATTCAACAAATGCTTACTGAGTGACTATGTGACAGGAGCTTTTCTAGGTACAAGGGAGACAACAATAAATAAAACTGACAAAAATTCCTGCCATCACAAAGCTTGCAGCAAACAGGGAGACAAGCCAGAGAATACATATATAAATTTAAATATACCCAATTATGATAAGTGCTATGTAGAAAAATAAAACAAGAAGAGTAATAGGGAATATATATGTGGAGGCAGAGGATGGACGATTTAAATCAGTGGTTTGGGAGCCGGGCGTGGTGGCGCACGCTTGTAATCCCAGCATTCGGGAGGCTGAGACCGGAGGATCCGGGTTCGTGGCCAGCCTCAGCTACCTAGTGAGGCACTCTGCAACTTAGTGAGACTCGGTTTCAAAATAAAGAATAAAAAAATAGGGCTGGGGGTGTAGCTCAGAGGTAGAATGCCCCTGAGTTCAATCCCCAATACCGCAAAAAAAAAAAAAAAAAAAATCAGTGGTTTGGGAAGAACTCCCTGAGAAAGTGACATGTGAACAAAATTGTGGAAGAGAGGGAACATACGGTGAGGCAATATGAAGGAAGACTGTCCCGAGAAGAGGGCACAGCAGGCAGGACCACTCCTGGCATATTAAGAGACTAACAAGCAGGCTGGAGCAGGTGAATATCAGGAAATGAGCTCAGAAAGATGGAAGGTTGTATGGGAGACAGGGGGAGACATGTAGGGTCTCATAGGGCACAAGAAGGATTCTGCCTTGATTACTGATGACTCTTGATTTTCATTTCTTTTCTTTTTTTTTTTTTTTTTTTTGCGGTACTGGGGATTGAACTCAGAGGCATTCTACCTCCGAGCTGTACCCCCAGCCCTATTTTTTATTCTTTATTTTGAAACCGAGTCTCACTAAGTTGCGGAGTGCCTCACTAGGTAGCTGAGGCTGGCCGCGAACCCGGATCCTCCAGTCTCAGCCTCCTGAATGCTGGGATTACAAGCATGCGCCACAACGCCCGGCTTTTTTCATTTTTTATTTTATTTTCTTTTGCGGTACCAGGGATTGAACCCAGGGCATTCTACCTCCGAGCTACACCTCCAGCCCTATTTTTATTCTTTATTTTTAAATAGGGTCTCACTAAGTTGCAGAGAGCCTCAATAAGTAGCTGAGGCTGGCTGCAAACCTGCAATCCTCCTATCTCAGCCTCCCAAGTATTGGGATTACAAGCGTGAGCCACCACGCCTGGCGACTCTTGATTATTTATGACACTCTTTATGCTTTTCTGTCTCTCCTATGATGATCTGGTGACTTTCTCCCACTCCTATAAGCCCTCAAAATGGCAATCATGGATAAAATAATCTATAGATATAGATAATGACTACTGCTAGTTAACAGCATGTAACACCAACTGGACATGGCTATCAAAAGAGGGGACAAAAAGCTGGGTGTGGTACTTAGGAGGCTGAGATAGGAGGATTGCAGGTTCAAGGCCAACCTTAGCAACTTAGTGAGATCCTGTTTCAAAATAAAACAAAAGAGTTCTGGGAGTATAGCTCAGAGGTAGAACAGCCCTGGGTTCAATCCCCAGTACCTCCCCCCCCAAAAAAGATAGAGACATATCATCAAAATCTTCCAGATTATACTTACATTAAGCCAAGCTATTTCTAACTCAGCGTGTGTGTGTGTGTGTGTGTGTGTGTGTGTGTGTGTGTGTGTGTGTGTGTGTGTGTGTTACTAGGGATGGAATTCAGGGGCATTCTACCTCCAACCTACACCCCCAGACCTATTTTTTATTCTTTATTTTGAAACAAGGCCTCACTAAGTTGCAGAGGACCTCACTAAGTAGTTGAAGCTGGCTGCGAACATGTGATTCTCCAGTCTCAGCCTCCCAAGTACTGAGATTACAAGTGTCTTTTTGTTTTCTAATTTTTAATTTTTATCTATTATTATTTGTGGGACTGAGGATTGAACCCAGGAGTATTCTACCACTACACAACACCTCCAGCTCTATTTTATTTTCTATTTTGAAACAGGGTCTTACTAAGTTGCTGAGGGCCCTGCTAAGTTTTTTGTGGGTTTTTTGTTTTTTGTTTTTTTTGCGGTACTGGGGATTGAACTCAGGAGCATTCTACCTCTGAGCTACACCCCCAGCCCTATTTTTTATTCTTTATTTTGAAACCGGGTCTCACTAAGTTGTGGAGTGCCTCACTAGGTAGCTGAGGCTGGCGGCGAACCCGGATCCTCTGGTCTCAGCCTCCCGAATGCTCGAATTACACCACCCCCGGCTTCCTTGCTAAGTTTTTGAGGCTGGTCTTAAACTTGTGGTCTTCCTGTCTCAGCCTCCCAAGTACTGGAATTACAGGTATGTGCCACCAAGCTTGGCTCCTTGTCATTTTTTATTTTGAAATAGGGTCCCACTAAATTGTCCAGGCTAGCCCTGAACTCATGGTCCTCTTGCCTCAGCCTCCTGAGAAGTTGGGATTACAGGTGTGCGCCACCACACCTGTTATGAATTTTCTTCCTGACTCAAAAGAATGATACAGGAAAAATTTTCTCTCCTCCAGCCCAATCAATTAAGCCTGATGACTGTTGGAGTCATCAGGGTGGGGGCAAAATAGAGATTAATATGACCACTCAGCTTGCTGTGAGCAGACATGCTTTACAGCAGGAATGGGGAAAGGGTGATAATCTCAACAGATAGAGTCCGTTAAGAAAACTACATTATTGGACACCTGGATAAGATACCCACAGTTCCTTTTAAAATAAACTAAGGAAACACAAAAATAGAGAAAAACCTGCATTTAAGCTAGAAACCAGAAAGATGCTATCCCACTTACCTAGATCTTTGAGGAATTTCTACTATATATTGTCAAGATGGAGGAGGACCAGTACTTACAAGGCTGAGACAGGAGATCACAAGTTCAAGGCCACCTTCAGCAACTTAGCAAGACTCTCAGTGATTTAGCAAGACCTTGTTTCAAAAAAATAAAATATGGCTGGGGGGTGTAGCTCAGAGGTAGAATACCCCTGGGTTCAATTCCAGTACCAAAAAAAAAAAAAAAAAGATGGAATAGGATCAAAGAAGGCCCAGCAGGCTTTCAGTGAAGAAGAATGTGCTCTGCTTGACTGTGAAGGCAGCCAGCACCAGCAGACTAGGAAAGAGGCCAGGGCACAGGGTTGCTACAACAGGGGTGAACCCACACCACGGGGTCTCCCTCAGAGCTCTGAGACGTTATCCCACCCAACCCAACCACAGGTCCAGGCCACCATGCCTGGCAGAGGGACTGGAACTTAAGGGCTGGGTCCTGGCACGGGCAGCCCCAGTGCAAACTCAGTCAATCTGAAATTTCCTCTTGTTCTGAGTCAGCTAGAGATGTTATCTCTAAAAGAATTCATCTTCCAGGATATTATGATGATAGTTGTAAAACACGCAGAATAAGATTTAAGGAGTTAGTGTAACTTTAATACTTAAGTAAATGGCTATTTAACAAGGAATTTCTGGCCAGGCGTGATGGCGCACGCTTATAACCCCAGCATTCGGGAGACTGAGACCTGAGGATCCAGGTTCACAGCCAGCCTCAGCTACCTAGTGAGGCACTCCACAACTTAGTGAGACCCGGTTTCAAAATAAAGAATAAAAAGTAGGGCTGGGGGTATAGCTCGAGGTAGAATGTCCTTGAGTTCAATCCCCAGTACCACCAAAAAAAAAAAAAAAAAAACCAAGGAATTTCTGAACTAGGAAAGATTCAGTGAAGATTAAAACTTTGAATGCTAATTTAATTAGTAACAGAGGAAAGAAGCAACAAAGTCAGAGAAGTATCAAAAAACAAAAATTAGGTGGGGATTAATTTTAACAGTTTCAGAATTAAAAACATACAAAGCTATAAGATTAGATTTAACAACAACAAAAACCTGTCAGTAACTAAATAACATAAGACAATTTTTTCTTAAATAAAAGAAAGGAAATGGAAGCACAGAGTACTTAAGTAGTTTGCCTACGGACACACAGATAGTATGTGCTGAACCCAGTATTCAAATAGAAACATTCTGAATCCAGAGGCTATCTGCTCTGTGATCAAGAATCTTATAAGCAGTAAGGAAGTATGACATGAACACGAAACAGATAACATGGAATACTAGGAGGCAACTGAATTGACTATTTCCTAGAGTTTCTTCTAGGAAACTATGTAGGACACAAAGTTATTGCAACAAGTTTACAAAGTTATACAAGCCGGGGGCAGTGGTGCATGACTGTAGTACCAGTTACTTGGGAGGCTAAGTCAGAAAGATTCATCCATCCCAAGAGTTTGGGGTCAGCCTGAGTAACATAGTGATACCTTGTCTCTTAAAAATAAAAAATAAAGAGTTAACATACAATGTATAACACTATCTAATGATTGAATACACAATATGCCTCATTTAAAAGAACTATCAGAACAAATAAAGTCAAGCTGGGCATGCTTGTAATCCCAGTACTTGGGAGGCTGAGACCACAGGATCTGGGTTCGCGGCCAGCCTCGGCTACTTAGTGAGGCCCTCTGAAACTTAGTGAGACCCTGTTTCAAAATAAAGAATAAAAAATAGGGCTGGTGGTGTAGCTCAGAGGTAGAATGCCCCTGGGTTCAATCCCCAGTACTGCAAAAATAAATAAATAAATAAATAAATAAATAAATAAATAAATGTTATAGAATACAAAATCAAAATATAAAAATCAGTACATTTCTAAATGTTAACAATGAATTATCCAAAAAGAAAATTAAGAAAGCGCTGGGCGTGGTGGCGCACACTTGTAATCCCAGCATTTGGGAGGCTGAGACCGGAGGATCCGGGTTCGCGGCCAGCCTCAGCTACCTAGTGAGGCACTCCACAACTTAGACCCTGTTTCAAAATAAAGAATAAAAAATAGGGCTGGGGGTATAGCTCGGAGGTAGAATGCCCCTGAGTTCTATCCCCAGTACTGCAAAAAAAAAAAAAAGAAAGAAAGAAAATTAAGAAAGCAATTCCAGTTACCAGAGCATCAAAAACAACAAAATACTTAGGAATAAGTTTAACTGTGGAGACAAGACTTGTACATTGAAATGACAAAAGACATCCTATGTACATGAATTGGAAGATTTACTATTGAGATGTCAATATTTGTCAGTATTATCCAAGGTTCCAGGCCAGCCTCAGCAACTTAGTGAGATCCCTGTTTCAAAATTTAAAAAAATAATATAGGTCTGGGGGCGTAGCTCAGAAGTAGAACACCCCTAGGTTCAATTCCCAATACCTCCCCCCAAAATCAAACACAGAATTACCATATGACCCAGTAATTCCATTTCTGGTTGTATACTCAAAAGAAGAGAAAGCAGAACTTAAGCAGATTATTTGTACATCCATTTTCATAGCAGCAGTATTCACAACAATCAAAAGGTAGAAGCAATCCAGGTATCCATCCATAGTTGACTGAAAAAGCAAAATGTGGGATATAAATACAATAAAAAATGGTTCAACATTAAAAAAGGAAGGACAAGCCGGGCGTGGTGGCGCACACTTGTAATCCCAGCATTTGGGAGGCTGAGACCAGAGGATCCGGGTTCGCGGCCAGCCTCAGCTACTTAGTGGGGCCCTCTGCAACTTCGTGAGACCCAGTTTCAAAATAAAAAATAAAAAATTGGGTTAGGGGTATAGCTCTGAGGTAGAATGCTCCTGAGTTCAATCCCCAGTACCGCAAAAAAAAAAAAGAAAGGACAATTTGACACATGCTACAACAGGAAAGAACCCTGAAGATTATATGCTAAGTGAAATAAACCAGTCACCAAAGGGGAAATACTGTATGATTCCACTTATATGAGGTACACAGAGTAGTCAAATTCATAAAGACAATGTAGAAAGGTGGTCGCCAGAGGCTGGGCGGAAAGGGGTATGGAGAATCAGTGGTTAATGAATATAGCATCAGTTTCAGAAAAGGAAACCTTCTGGAGATCAATGGTGGTGGCAGCTGCACAACAATGCGAGTGCATTTAATGCCACAGAACTGTACATTTTTAAATGGTTGAAATGGTAAATTCTATGTATTTTTTACCATGATTTTTTTAATCTTTGGGCTCTTAGAGTCAATAGTTCTTCTACTGACTAGTAGACAACTCTGTGGCCTCAGGAAAGTTGCTTAATCCCTCTTACAAGTAAAATGATGTCATGATAGTACCCATCTCACAGGGCTGTGAGGACCAATGAGATGGTTCCAGTAAAGAGCACTTACCACATAAGCATGAAAAGCCAGCTCTAATTATGATGACGACTATGAGGATGGCACAGCTGACTCTAGGAGCTTCACAAGAAAAAAACTATAAGGGTATTTTTTAATCATATCTAGGGAAGGGTTTTTCATCTTGTTTCAACTTTTATTGATAAAGGTCCTTTCTATTTTCTCCTTTACTGGCCCATTCGACCCCGAACTATGTGGCTTATAGTTTTTACTCAGTCTCAGTGCTGCCTAAGGAGGCAGACTATTCCTTGGAAAACTTCAGATCTGGCACATGCACAGCAAGGTGGAAGATACGATCCAGTTTATAAAACATAGCTTAGTCATGATCTCTAAGACAGTTGAGGACTTCAAAGGCTCTGTGTTCTCCACTCTACTGTACAGATTGCCACGTGGCCATGTGTCTTGATCAATGTTACAGTGTTATTCTGAGGAGTGTTCATCAGGCTTCTGGACCTTCAGAAGTATTACTATCCTGCGGGGGATATCAGCATTTTCTTCCTTTTTTTTTTTGCAGTACAGGGATTGAACCCAGAGGCATTCTACCTCCAAGCTACACCCACCCAGCTGATACCAGCATTTTAACAAAATAATTTGGTCATGTATGACAGTTAGAGCTCTGAGTCTGGGAGAGACCAGGAAAGTTCAGTGGACTTGGGAATCTGACATCTCAAGAGGCCCCAGGCGGGTACTCTTGTCAAGGCAGTTGATATGTAAGCACCTGAAAGCGCATGCTCGTGTGCAGTACCAACAGTTCCTAGAATCACAGCCAAATGATGTAAGCAATGGTCAAGAACCTAGGAGGGGAAGGTACCTGTGCTACAACCTGTGACACAATGAGATATATATATATATATATGGTCTCTGTCCCCAGTTCTTGACACAGAGCTCCACAAATGCTTTGCAACTTCCTGAATGATTAGAGTGATAGGAGTATCTTTGGTAATAACACTAGGTCTTAGTCCCTGGTTCCAAATACAAGAGCTTCTAAAACCCTTCACATCTCCAGAGTGATGATAAGAGTGTCTTTTCCTATGCTAACAAAATGGCTGGTGGCTGAGGTCCCTAGACAGCTTCAGGATGGGAGCATAGATCATGAGATGAGAGGGTTGAAACTTTCAGCCCCAACCTCCAGGAAGGAGAGAGGGACTGGAGATCGAAACAATCACTAAAGACCAATGATTCCATCGATCCTGCCTATATAATAAGACCTCTATTAAAACCCTAAATGACTTGGTTTGGAGGCTTTCCAGGTTTGTTAACACATGGAGGTGCCGGGAGGGTAGTGTGCCCAGAGAGGACGTGGAAGCTCCAAGCCCTTCGTCATACCTTGCCCCATGTACTTCTTCATTTGGCTTTTCTTTCGTATCTTTTATAATAAACCAGGAAGTGCAAATAAACTATTTCCCTAAGTGCTACAAGCAATTCTAGCAAATTATCAAACATGTAAAAGGAGTCATGGGAAGCCCTCATTTATAGCCAAGTTGGTCAAAAGTACCAAAGGCCCAGTACTTGCAATTTTAAGACTCAGCCATTAATCTGTGGAGTCTGGTCTAACCCCTGATAGTGTCAGAATTAGACTTAATTGTAGGATATTCAGTTGGTGTCTGGGGAGTTGGAAAACTAGATTTTGGTGTGGAAAAAAAAAACCCATGCATTTGGTGTCAGAAATGCTGAGTAGAAGAAACTGTGTTCCTTTTAAGCACTATCATCAGCTGAGTCAGCTCAGAAGAGAAACAAAAGAGTTTATTAAATAAATGTTAAAATTACTAAAATATACACTATCATTTCAATTACTGTCCATAATGGGTAGAGAAAATACCAAAGGAAAGCAAAATACTGGAAAGAATATTGGCTAAACTTAGGGCAAAGCGAGAGGGGAGAGAAACAGCTCATGGAAGACAAACAGAAGTGGAGCACCACAGGGATGCGCTGAGTAGGTGTGAGGTGGGGCCTAGTAAAGCAGCTCTGGCGAAGCCAGACCTCGTCAGGCCACTACAATCCTTTCTGTGCAGCTGGCATTTCAGGCCAAGAGATTCCTGGAGGATGCCAGCCATAGTGCAGGTGGCTCAGGTGAGGGATTCAGTCATGTCCTTCTCCATAGCACCTAGAGGGTTGAATGGTAGTCTCCAAAAGACATACCTATGTTCTAACCCCAGAAACATGTAAATGTGACCTTATTTGGAAAAAGGGTCTTTACAGATATAATTAAGGATCTTGAGATGAGATCATCCTGGATTAGCCTGACAGGCCCTAAATCCAATGACGAGTATCCTGAAAAGAAACATTCAGAGGAGAAACACAAAGGGAAGAGGAGAGGCAGAGGTTGGTGTGATACAGTCTTAAGCCAAGGGACTTCTCAATGATCAAAGGCAGAAGAGGCAAGCGGCAATTCCCTAGGGCCTTTCGAAGGGGCGCAGCCCTCTCCACACCTTGCCTTCAGACTTCTGGCTTCCAGAACTATGAGAAGATACGTGTCTGCTGTTAGAAGCCACTTGTTTTGTGGTCATTTATTACTGTGATCCTAGGAAAGTAGTAAGACCCCAACCACAAAGAAAAACAAAACATTACTGTACTCCTTCCTCATGGATACCATCAAAAATCTCCTTCTGGGAAATCTCCACTTACAGTCTCCCAAAGAAATTTCATGTTCGGGATTGTGCTTTTCATGTGGAATTTGACCTGAGCCTAGCCCACCTCTCGAGACTTCATAGAGAAGCCCGAAGGGCCAGAACACTTCAGTCCTGCTGGGTACCCACCATCTCACCTCACATAGCCTATGGGCCTTACAGGAGACACCGGATGAGAGGTGGGTATGAAATTTTGCTTTTAAAACACACTGGGAGGAAATGCCATTGTCCAATTCATATGGCTCAAAAGATAATAAGAAACCACAATGGAAGATGGTTTAAGAATCAACCTGGGAGGCTGGGGATGTAGTGCAGTGACAAGAGGCTTGCCTAGCATGTGTGAGGCCCTGGGTTCAACCCCTATATCTCTCTCTTTCTCTTACACACACACACACACACACACACACACACACACACACACACACACACACTCAGCCTGGGGACTTTCTAGAAGAACCTAAAACAGAAGATTTCCCTAGTGGACTATGACATATAAGGCAAGAATAAATGCTACCACACTCACCCTCCCTCCTCCTTGCTCCTGGGTCTTATCTTTCTCTTCATTTTTCCCCATTTATTTTATTTTTATTTCTGTGTATATTCAGTACTGGGGATTGAACCCAGAGGCATGATAACTCCGAGTTATATCTCCATACCTCCAGAATTTTTTTTTTCTTTTTTTTTTTTTTTTTGGAAGAAGGGTCTCTCTGGGTTACTGACATTGCTGAGGCTATCCTCAAACCTGCAATCCTCCTGTCTTGGCCTCTGAAGTAGTGGGATTAAAGGTGTGAACCACCACTCCTGGTTCCCCGTGTGTGTGTGTGTGTGTGCGCACGTGCCCGTGCGTGCGTGCATGACACTGGGGATTAAACCGAGGGGCATTTTACCTCCAAGTTACACTCCCAGCTCTATTTTTTACTCTTTATTTTAAAACAGGGTCTCACTAAGTTGTGGAGGGCCTCACTAGGTAGCTGAGGCTGGCCACAAACCTGTAATCCTCCTGTCTCAGTCTCCCAAATACTGGAATTACAAGCATGCCCCACCACACTTGGCTCCCTGTTTCTTTTAAACTATGAATTTATTCTTGTATACACTTACATACAAAGACAGTGAAGACCAAGAAACTGTGAGAGTCAATCTAAATCTCTGATATAGTTAAATTCACTTCCAGGAGTTGAACATGGATTTCGAGTAAGCCCCAGGAGATCAGAGTTCATACCTGTTTTGCTCATCATAGGTACTGTAGTATTTTCAACAGTACCTTCAAGAGAAGGTGGCTCAAAGCAGACTTACTGATTGACCAATCTGTATCAAAGGTGAAATACTAAAATGGTAAATTTCATGTTTGGTATATGTATTTTAACTACATAAAAATCAAATTTTTAAAATAATACAAATAACACAATGCAATACTATTTCACACTCATTAAGATGCTAATAAAAAAAAAAGTCAGGTACAGTGGTATATGTCTCTAATCCCAGCTACTCAGGAAGCTGAAGCAAGACCTTGTCTCAAAATTTTTAAAAAATGAAATAAAAATAAAAAGGGCTGGGGATGTAACTCAGTGGCAGAATGCTTGACTAGCATGTGTGAGGCCCTGGGTTCAATTCCCAGTACTAGAAAAAAAAAATAGAAAAGTAAAGAAAAGAGAAGAAAAAATGGGATGTGGAGGAAATGGAACCCTCGGACTTTGTTAGAAAGAATAAAAAAATTATTCAACTGCTACAGAAAATGGCGGTTCCTCAAAAAGCTAAATAGAGTTACCATACAACCCTACAATTCCGCTCCTTAGTTGAAAATAGGTATTCAAACAAAAACTTGTACACGGCGTATGTTATAGCCATACTGGAACAGTATTCAGCCATAAAAGGGGATTATGGACCCATCCTCTGATATAGAGGAACCTCAAACCACTATGCTAAATAAATCAGACATGAAAGACTATGTATATGATTCCACTTATATGAAATATCCACAGTAAGTAAATCCACAGAGAAGTACGGCAGATCGACGGTCGCAGGGGCTGGGGAAGGAAGAAGGGAAGCAAGTGCTTCACAGGACTGCTTCCTTTGGGGGTGATCAAAATGTTTCAGAACTAGGCCAAGGTGGTGGTGGCACAACACTGTTAATCTGCTAAATAAGGTGAACTTTGCTTCTTTTTGGGGGGATTGAACCTGGGGACATCCTACCTCTGAGCTAAACCCCTAGTCCTATTTTATTCTTTGTTTTGAAATAGGGTCTTGATAAATTGCTAAGGCTGGTCACAAACTCAGCCTCCCAGGTACTGGGGTTACAAGAGTGTGCCACCACACCTGGAACTTCAATTTTTTAGAAAGAAAAGCTGAAATAAACCCAATTTTGCCATACTAGAGCACATATACAAAAATTTTTTTTAATGACTTAAGTAATCAGCAGGGTAGTGGTGGTAAGGCCCAACGTCTGAATCGGGGTTTCTCGATGTGGACACCACTGACTTTGGGCTGGGTAGTTTCCTGTGTGGGGCTCTGGCCTGTGTACTACAGACGGTCAGAAGCATTCCTGGCCTCTAACTATCTGATGCCAGCAACACTCCTCCCCCAGTGTGACAACCCAAAATGTCTCCAGACATTGCCAAATGTCCCCTGAGGGCAAAACAGCCCCCTGTTGAGACCCACTGGTCTCAATGGAAAAGGGTTCTCCCAGCAATTACTAAGAATGTGTTCCTTTTCAATCCCTTGTCAACCTGCCAGTGTGACTCACAGTTTCCTGCCAACCCTATCAGCCACAAATGACCCATCTGTGTGAACTTCTGGCACCTGGTTATAATGTTCTTTCTTCTCCTCCCAAGCTTCCCCAAACCACCCACAAGAGCCCCAGACATTCTGCTCTCTGCTTAGGTTGCCTAGCTGGCCACAGATTATCCAGTGCCTCTCCTCCTCGCTCCAGAGCACGTATGGTGCCATGGCTCCATTCTCACTCGAGAAACAGAAGGATGTCTTTAAGGCACAGGTCAAGGAAAAAGCAAACCTACCAGTTTTACAAGTAGAACAGAACCTCCCGGTGCCTAGGCCCTTATTCCCCAATATCAATAGTTAAAGAGCAACAGAAGTCCAAACTAACACCCTACCCGAAACAGAGTAACAAGTGAAATGAGAGGTTGAAGGCCCCTATCCTGATGAGATATCATTGAATTTTCAAGGAATTCAACTAGTTCTAACTTTGAGGAACACAATCAGTTAAAGTCTAGTTGTTTCTGACATTAACCTTTTAGAAAGCTCCAAAAGCTCGAGAGGAGAAGTGGATTCTAATCCCATTTGAACTTAGCCATGTAGCCTTGGACATAGTTTTCTCCATTGCAAAATGTATGTTAGGCTGTTTGAATTCCAAGTTTAGTACTAACTCAATACCTACTTCCTAAGTATCTACTTTCTAAGAGCATATAAAAAGATGAGTGAGAACTTAACCATGCACTCAAGGAGTCCAAGTTGGATCAAGGGTTGGTGGGAAACAGCTTAGAAGACAAAGAGATAAATAAATCATTATAGTAAGATGCAATAAATACCAAAGAGGTGTGTACCAAATGTTCTTGAGTGTTTGAGAGTACAAATATCAGGAACAACTAATCACAAAGAAGTCAACAGATATCCCCAGCAGCACCCTCTCTACCTATGCAGAGGCAAACTGAAGAGTTTTTTGGTTTTTGGGTTGGTGTTTTGTTTTGTTTTGTTTCAGTACTAGGGATTGAACCCAGGGGCATTCTATCTCCAAGCTACACCCCAGTCCTATTTTGAAACAGGGTCTCACTAGGTTGCGGAGGGCCTCACTAAGTAGCTGAAGCTGGCTACGAACCTGGATCCTCCAGTTTCGGTCTCCTAAATACTGGGATTATAAGCGTGTGCCACCACACCCAGCTAAACTGAAGATTTTTGAAGTACAGTAGGCTCTCCCTATCCAAGGGTTCTACATTCTTGGATTCAACCGCCATGGATAGAAAATACTCAGGAGAAAAAAAAAATAAATGCATCTTACTGAACATGTATAGTTTTTTGTATTAGGTATTATAATCCAAAAGATTAAAAGTATATGGGAGAATGTACATAGATCGTATGCAAATACAATTCATCTTATATCAGGCACTTGATGATCAGTGGATTGTGGTATCCATGGGGCACCCTGGAGCCAATCCTCCACAGACGCAGAGGGACTATATTAGGGTATGGAGGTAGCACCTAGTGGAGAGTTCTGTGCTAACCATTTTGGTTCATGAAAAACTGGAAAGAATATTTGGGATTCCATTTCTAACTTACCAATTAGACTTTTTGCTGACAAATTTAGATGTTCTCCTATATATGGAATCTGCAGAGCAAAGATTCAGGGAAGTGGTCCTTTACCACTTAGCCATTCTGTGAGGTAAAAGACCTTGATAAGAGCTAATTATTTGCCCAGTGTGACAAAGAGAATCAAGAGGCTATCAACCTGACCAGGAGGACCTAAAAGTTAAAGGCAAATAGAAACTCCCAGTAATAAAACAGAAAAAACAAAATCAAAACCAAGTACTAAGGACACCTCTACAGTGACCATGCAAAATAATCTTCTCAAAGCAAGACGCCAAAGGAGAAAAATTATATATGTATAAATATGTAAGTAAAAGGAAAATTAATTCCTTTTAATAATAATAAGAAACATAAAGCTATCAAACATCACAAATTCTATACATATAAGAATAAAAACAACTTAGCTCCGTAACCTGATAAATCATCCAATTGCTCTGGCCAGCTCCCTGCACTGGCCAACATCACCCCCATCACTAGCTTTCTGATACCATATTTCCACATACGTCAGACCTCAGGGCAGGAGGTCAGAATTTCCTTTGCTTTCCTGAGTTGACTCCACATCAGTACTCCTCCACCCTTGTGCACAAATCCTGCTCCTTCGAGATCCTGCCTCCTGGCTACTCCTGCTTCTGCCCTGCCTTGCCTCTGTGCCTCCACCCTCATACTCATTCCCCAAGCATTCCCTGAAGCCTTTGGTATTCTGGCTTCCTCTCCATCACATCTCCTGCCATCATCACAGGTGGTTTCCAAATTCACAAGGATGATTTGTCCCTATACTTCAGCCTCTAAATGAATTCACTAATAAGATCTTTGCTACTCTCTACCACCAACCTCCATGCTATGCCCTAGGCCTTGTCAGCATAAATCTTATACATCAACTTTTCACTTTCTAACATACCCTCCAAGCCTTCCAGGCTCATGCCTTCATTCTGGTCTGATTTATTCTTCAGACTCATCCAGTCTTCAATGCTCTGACTCTTCCATTTTCTCCCAATCAATAAATCAACCCACTCCGTGGACAGTCTTATCCCCCTGTCTTATCTGAGCATCCAGACACGAACAGCTCTGCACTGTTCTTGTTCCTCTGCACCCCTGGCCTCCCATCACACCTACCCAACAATCTTGGATCAATGCTAAGTCTACTTCCTGTGCTCCTAATCCCAGGTGCCTGCATTCCAGCAGAGAACCTTCACATGGCCTTGCAGAAATGCAGCCCTATCAATTCATGTTGTTCATCCTGGCCTGGATCCTTTACTTGACCTTGAATAGCTCCTTCTCCTATTTCCCTCAGTGACCAGTCCAAGCCCTCAAGAATCTCCTCAGTCCCACACTCACCCTTGCCTCCAGCAGACGACCCTTGTTCAGAAAACTGAGGGTTATCAGCCATGTCTGCCTTCAAACTCCGATCTCCCCACATCTCCCCCAACCCTTCACCAGCCTTCTCACTACAAATTTATCTGTATTCATGAGGGTTCGCTTATCTCTTTCTGCTTCAGAAGGTGAAATTTCCTTTTCTTTTCCTTCATCCCATTCACTCATTTGCCCATTCAACCCCCAAATATTTACTGTGTGCCAACTCAATGACAGCCATGGTTCTAGTCCTGTGAACAAAACAGACAAGCTCATGAAGCTTTCATTCAAAAGAGGGAATACAACAAACAAAGAAATAAATTATCCAGCATAGTAGAAGCATGGAAGAGTACAGAGCACTGGAGGAAGGGAGGAGTTTCGATTTTTAATAGGATGGTGGAGGAAGGACTCCCTGAGAGTGTAACATTTAAGCAAAACAGGTAAGGGAAAGCAAGCTTTGGAACTAATCAGAAAAAGCACATTCCTCAGGCAGAGGGAACAGCAAGTACAAAAGCCCTAATGGGGAGGCCTGAACCTGCCTTGCTTTAAGGAACCTCAAGGAAGCCAGTGTGGACAGAGTACAATAACCAAAGTAGAGAACATTAAGAGCACAGAAAGGTGACCGTGGGCCAGGACACAGCACTTCTAAGCCACATCAGGACTGGCAGCTTTACTGGGTGAGACGGGGAGTCACTAGATGGTTTTGAACAGAGATGTGACAAAAAATGACCTGCATTTTAAAGGGGTCTCTGTAGCTATGTGCTGAGAATAGACTGAGCCCGCTCCAGCAGAGGTGAAGAAACAGCTGCCATGCTCCAAGTCCAGCGAGATGGCAGCAGCAGCAGTAAGAAGTGGCTGGGTTGGGAATGTATTGCAAATGTAGAATGTTCTGATATACAGGGTGAGAGGTAAGAGGCTTTGGGCCTAAGAAGACAGAGGACCCTCTAGACTGGGAGTCTAGAGGGATGTTTTTGGCCTGAGTATCTGAAAGAATAGACTTGTAATTTAAAAAGATGAAGACTCCATTTCCTCCTGTCTTCTCTGCAACCTTGCTCTGTCAGAGGCTGCTCTCATTTTTTTTTTTTTTTTTTTTTTTTTTTTTGCGGCACTGGGGATTGAACTCAGGGGCATTCTACCTCCGAGCAGCACCCCCAGCCCTATTTTTTATTCTTTATTTTGAAACCAGGTCTCGCTAAGTTGTGGAGTGCCTTACTAGGTAGCTGAGGCTGACCTCAAACCTGGATCCTCCTGTCTCAGCCTCCTGAATGCTGGGATTACAAGCGTGTGCCACCATGCCCGGCTTCATGGACAGTTTCAAAGAAATCAATTTCATGACACTCAACTTCCATGGGTGTCTTTCTTAAAAATGACTGGCCCAAATTCCTCCAAGTGCTCAGTCTGCTTTAATAAATTAAACTTTTAAAAAGGCATATCTCTCACCTAATTCTCACTGTGGGGCATCCCCCAATGTGTGAAAAACACCAGCACTCTGTGTACAAACTTACAATGTGTCCTGTCTTTCTCTGATACATATTTCTGTTGAGGATGAAGCATGAGTGGCATGAGTGTTAGAAAAAAGATATTTTGGTCCAGGCTAGGATGTTCAGAATTCAGGTATATGGTAGGGGAGAGGTAAGAATAAAGACAATTTTGACATACCTCAAATAAAATGAGCAAAAGTCCTAGCAGAAGTCTAGCTGGGCCCCTCAGTCAACCCAGAGAATCTTAAGAAATAATAAACTGCAGTTGGTTTAGGCTAGGAGGCTTTAGAGCTGTTACATAAGAGTAAATAACCAAAACACCCAAACACACTACATTCTGATCATGACCAATAATGAACTCATCTGCTTCCTCATTAAACCTCTTGCCACCTTTTCTCTTTTCCTGCATGACACAGCTCAGTCACTGTCACTTCCTTGTCATCTACCTGGGCACTCAAACTAGAAACCTGGCATCACTCTCAATCCACACTCCTCCTTTACTCTAAATCCACTCATGCAAGCAAAGTCCTGAGCTACGACCTCCAAAATATCCCCATGTGCACCCGCTCTGCTCCTACCCTCCCCACCTGCAACCCAGACCAGGGCAGCAGCCGCCTAGATGCTCTGCCTCTGGACGTGCCCTCAGGCCACTGCAGCAAATCTAACTAAAGGGCTTCTCTGACCAGGCCACTCCTTCTGGAAAGCTCAGAGAAGCTCCCAGATTGTTCAGATAAACTCCAGATTCACAGCTCTGTGTGATCTAGGCCCTGCCTTTCTCCTCTGGCCTTTCTAACAATGACTGCTAGAAAACCTCTGGCCTTTCTAACCATCACTGCTGAAAAAGATCATCAAGGAAAAGTGATATTTGTGATTCCACAAATACACACACACACACACACACACACACACACACACACACACACACATATATATTTTTTTGCGGTACTGGGGATTGAACTCAGGGGCATTCTACCTCTGAGCTACAGCCACAGCCCTATTTTTTATCATTTATTTTGAAACAGGGTCTCACTAAGTTGCGGAGGGCCTCACTAAGCAGCTGAAGCTGACTGCGAACCCGGATCCTCCAGTCTCAGCCTCCCAAATGCTGGGATTACAAGCATGCACCACCACGCCTGGCTCTCCACAAATATTTAAAGTAACCACAAAAAGCTTACCAGTAACAAAATGTAAATGACCAAACAGAAAAAAGAAACTGCAATGCATACAATAAAGGATTAATACCTTAAACATGCAAAGAACTTCTATAAATCAACCAGAGATGAACGCTCCAACAAGAATATAAACACAAGCCGGGCGTGGTGGCGCACGCTTGTAATCCCAGCATTCGGGAGGCTGAGACCGGAGGATCCGGGTTCTCGGCCAGTCTCAGCTACATAGTGAGGCACTCCGCGACTTAGTGAGACTCGGTTTCAAAATAAAGAATAAAAAATAGGGCTGGGGGTATAGCTTGGGGGTAGAATGCCCCTGAGTTCAATCCCCAGTACCGAAAAAAAAAAAAAGAATATAAACACAAGAACATAAGCAAAAAATTACCACAGAAGAAACATAAACAACCAAAAGAGAAGAAGGGAAGGAGAAAGAGAAAGAGAAGGAAAGGGAGCAGATATGTCCAACCTCATAAACAAGGTGGAAGCATAGATAGGTTTGATTTTTCAGGAGATCAGCATGGATCAAAAGCTAAGAAAAACATAACTTTTGACCCAACCTTCTTATATCCAGAAATTTATTTGAAGGAAGTAATAGAATAAGTAATCAAGGACTTAAAATAATACTCCCAGCAACTGATTTATAATAGTTATACCATAATTAAATG
>PVLC010022197.1:0-27056 GCA_004027655.1 Graphiurus murinus | reverse complement strand
AATAAGTAAATAAATATAAATAAATAGCTGTATGTGAATGTTTATAGAAACTTTGTCATAATTATTCAAAACTAGAAACAATATGAATGTCTTTTAACTGGTAAAAGGATAAACAAACTGGTACAATGGAATACTACTCAGTAGTAGAAAGGAGTGGGCTATTGATATAGCAGCAAAACATAAATTCATTAACCTAAGTGAAATAAGCCAAACTTGAAATGCTATATATTCTACAATTCCACTTAAATGACATTCTAGAAAATCGATACATAGGAATGGAGAACAGATCAGTGCTTGCAGAAGCTGGAGGCACCTGGAAGACTGATGATAAAGGAGCAGCTCAAGGGAATCCTGGGAGGTAATAGGATTGCTATATAGTCAAATTTCCATGGAGTTATTAACTAAACTCATAAAACTTTAAACCAAAAGAAGAGAGTTTTAGCCAGGAATTGTGGCACATGCTTATAATACCAGTACTTGGAATAGCAGGTTCAAGGCCACCCTCAGCAACTTAGTGAACTTATGACTTCTATTTTATCTCATTCTCAAACAGAGTAAGATTTGTTTCATAGAAAAAGTAAAATAGGGCTGGGAGTGAAATGCAGATGTAGAATACCCATGGGTTCAATCTCTAGTACCACAAGAAGAAAAAAAAAAGAGAGAGAGAGAGAGAGGGAGTTTTATGTATGGCAATGTGTTAAATGAACCAGAAAATGCACCCTTCTCTACAGCGCCTTAGAATCAGAACAACCTTTATTTTTGTTATAGGAATAGGACTGACTCTTAGAGATAATAGGAATTTAGTAAATAATTAGTGAATGAACAAATGAATGAATGAGTGACTAAATGAAGTTTAAAGAGAAATATGACTTTGATATTCAAGTTCTGATTATAATTAGTGATAAAAGGAGACACAGTCAATTCAATCAATATTCACTAAGAATAGAATGACAAATGAAAATGCTGAAACAGGTTCCAATATATAAAATCTAATTCAGACTCCAGAAACAGATAGTGACCCTCATTCAGTAAGTGAAAGTACAGATTTTGAATGAAAGAATTTTGTCACTTTTGGTAGGTACTTGGTGTGATATTTCAGAGTATTACATAGCTGTTAAGAAGCAAACTCTGAATTTTTATCTTGGATACCACTTTCAAGATACTTAGCCTTTGGAATATTACTTAATCTGAATGTTTCTCTATCTCTCTATCTCTTTCTTTCTCTCTCTCTCTCTCTCTCTCTCTCTCTCTCTCTCTCTCTCTCTAATCTGACAAATACCAATAACACTACATTTCTCAGTGGGTTATTGTGAGGAATAAATAAATAATGTGGGAAAATTAGATCAGGGTGTGGGACATTAGAAATACTTGATAAAGTTATCTAAAATTAGCCTGTGTTTTTTCCCAATCTCTTGATAAAGGTGAAATTATGCCCTACCCCTTTGTCATTACCATGCAACACACACACACACACACACACAAACACACACACACACACACACACGATTGAATATACAGAGGAAAGCTCAAAAACATAAAAGTTAAGAATTGTTGGTTGTAATATTCAATTTTCTATTTAATTCTAGTATCGCATTTGGACAGTGAACAACCTCAATCCACCTAAATTTCTCCATTTAGAAAGTGAAATTACCAAGTGATGGTGCACGCCTATAATCCCAGTACTTCGAAGGCTGAGATAGAAGGATTGCAGGCTCAAGGCCAGCCTGAGCAACTTAGTAAGGCCCTCAACAACTTAGTAAGACCCTGTTTCAAAATAAAAATAAAATAAGGTTGGAGATGTAGCTAAGAGATAGAATGTCCCTGGGTTCAGTATACTGTATAAGTAAATAAATAAATAAATAAATAAATAAATAAATAAATAAATAAATAAGAAAGAAGAAATGATTGGACTTGAAGATTGTTGCTCTTTTTAATTTTGAGATACTGATTTGTGCATGAGCAATGGAGGAGCACAGAGGTCTGAGCAACCTCTCTATGGAAAACAGCATTCACATGGTCAGATGTGTATATATTACTCACAGTGGGCACACAAAACACACGCAAATTCCCCTCATCTGTTTCATCTGAGTAAGGGTGACCTTTCACAATCTGGTTGGAATTACAAAATCTTTTCTAGCCGATGCAAGTGAATAGATCATATGCTCATAGTGCCCATAAAAGTCATACTTGCTGTCAACTTGAGAAATTTTGCCTCAGTGCTCATGTTTCTCTTTCCCTGTCATAGGAGAAAGGCAATTCTTCTTTAGAGGAAGACAAGATGTATCATAAGAAAATATTTTTAAAAAAGCTCATTCTTGGCTCCAGAAGTTCCACAAGTTACATGTTCGAAAAAAAACCCATATTTATATTTTGGTATAATTGGTCAAGCTATGTGTTTTAGTCTTCCTCCTAATATCATTATTTAAGATAAGATTGGGCTATACCTTTTAAAATATAGCACTCTCTAATTCCTTCAAAAATTTAATCTTTACTGTCTGAAAGAGTCTTTATTTATTTGACTATAATAAATGCCAACTCCAGTCACAGTGTCATGCATGAGAAGATAGGGAGGGAGCGAGAGTGGGGTAGGAGCTGGGGGAGGCTTACCAAGTGCTGTGTGCATGTATGCCTCTATCATGCTGAATTTCATCAAGAAGTATGATTACAATGCACTAATAAAAAAATAAAAATGAATAAATAAATGCCAACTGACCTTACTGTTAGCATCAAAGTAAACTCATCAAATGTAGCATATTTATTAAACTTAGTCATTAGAAGTTTGCTGAGTTAGAAAAAATAATCTGTGTATATGCATATAGATGTGATATGTGTGTAATAGATACATGATACACACACACAGACACACACACATATATATATATATATATGATTTCATAAAAATGATGATTTTGAAAATCCCCAAGGTGCTATTTATCACATAAATTAATTCAGTTTGGAGGTTGAACATTGCAACACGCAGGCCTGACCTCAGAGCCTATCCTTCCAAACAATGGAGGTGTCACCTAGCTTTTTTTTTCAGCTGTCTCAATATGCTAGGTATATAGACTAAAAGAGAAAAAATGGTGCATCTTGATTGAAACACAAGAATAAAGCTCATATCTTAACAGATGTGTTCCTTAAGTTTAAAATGGGAGTGAAAATGTGAATCGACCTCTATCAAAGTTTGCACAGCTGATGCTGTGTTTAAAGGTGGCAGTGTTTTGACAGTTCTCAAGAAACAGGCAAGAATAAAGTATGAGAGCTTTTTTAGATAAGAATTTGAAATGTTGATCTTCATTCTTTAATGTGTTTCATGGGCCAAAAAACTATCAGGTCTAATCCATGTTTCCTTTGTCTGTCTCTTTGCCTGTACTTACCTTTTACGAGCCAAACTCACCTCACTCACTCTATGTGGGCACATAGAGAGTGAAGATTAGAAATTTATGGACGATTCTGGATAGTAGGCCAGAACTATTTAGCTTTGTTATTGTAATTCTACCCTGACTTCCATTAAAACTCAGAAATATATTTCTCATCATAGTACCTAAAGCTTTTTACCATGTTATTGAAAATCACTTAACTAATTAACTGATCAATAAATCATCATACTCTGGGTGTAAAAATCATGTTCTAGAGCATGAAAACTATCCATAAAGTCTTTTCTTTCTTAAGCAATTATTAACTTAAGGCTTACTCAAACTGCCAGGTAACACAAAAGACCCAAACCAAGCAACTCTCTTTGATAAACCCATCCTAAGTCTTCCAGGCAATGTTATTAACTGATATCCTGCTCTTTTCTTTGTCCTAATACTTTGTATTATGCCCTTCTGATCAAAGTTCGTATCATACTGTCATTACAATCCCAGGCTCTGGACTCAGATTGTCTAGATTCAAATATCTAGGAATTAATAAATTAGTCTATTCCTAAATGAGAATATTAAAAGTACTTTTTTTTAAATTTGGCACTTGAATTTTATTAGGCCAATTAGACACTTTTAAAGATGGATAAATCATTCAGCTTTCATTTGAATTTTAATGTACTTTTATTGGTGCATTATAATTATACATCTTAATGAGGTTCAGAGTGATAAGCACATACATGCACATAGCATTTGGTGTGTTTCCCTTCAGATCTCACCCCACTCCTTTCTCTTCCCATAGATTGGCATTGATAATTTCCTATGTGTACATTGCTTTATTTGAACTGTTTCCTTCATCAAGTCTCCTTTCCCTTTCCCAGCTCTCTCCTCTAGACTCCTCCATCATTCCTCTGGAGTTTCTCCTCTCTCATCTAAAGCCTCTTTTTTTTCAATTTCTCTCTAGCTTCCAGATATGGGAGAAAACATACAACTCTTCACTTTCAGAGAGGGCTAATCTCACTTAGCATAATATTTTCCAGTTCCATTCATTTTCCTGCAAATGAAATAATTTTGTTTTTCCTTATAGCTGAGTAAAATTCCATTTTGTGTATATTTTTAATTGATTTGTAGTATGCATGGATTAGTACCATCTTGCTGAAATTTGTGGTATGAAAGTTATTTATTAAATACTTTTGGTAAAGTATTAAAGACAAAAACTACTAATATAGTAAAACTGTAGTTATAAAAGATTCTGTGAAACTAGAAATTATATGCTGATGGACACAGTGAATGAGGTGCTTGGGATGGAGGGAGACTGCATGGGAGAGAAATAGTTGTGGTACTCTACTGGGGTAATGCAAGTAGGACATGCTTATATACAGTTATAAGCATATCAAGAACCATCAGTTTTCCCTTTTTTATTTTCCTTTTGTATATATATATATATTTCTACCTAACAAACATACTTAATATATGTTGCTTTATTGTCTTTCTTCAACTAGAATATAAACCCCTTATGGCAGCAACATCATTTGTGTTCTTTTATCTCTACTTAGTAGATGCTTAATAAATAACTTTTGAATAAGAAAATGAAATAACACAATATCCCAACATTTATTCAAGATGCAGAGGTATATTTTATAAAAGAATCTCAGAAAAATAATTACATATAATCAAATAAAAAGAAAATCAGATTACAATGTAGCAGTGAAAACCAGGGGAAATCAATTAACATAAATTTGTAGAGGGCCAAGATCAGGAGGCTAAAGTATTTCTTTCCGTAAAATTCTGTAGCACAAGACCAAAATATCAAATATAAAAACATAAGAGCTTAGCTGATTATTGCCATGACAAACGTACCAGGAAAGTTAAAGAAGTTAGAGACACTAGTTCTTCAGTCACTTATTTCTCACATGTGGTCCCTGGACTAGCAGTCACCTGGGAAATGAGGAGACTCAATCACTTTTGAGGGAACTGTCTCTAAACCTCCTGACTCTGAAACTTTGAGGTAAGGCCCAGCATCTTGTGTTTTAACAAGCTCTCCATGTGATCCTGATGAGGCCAAAGGTAGGAACCACAACACTAAGTTGTTGCAAAAGCAAAAATGTGAAACATGGCTGGGAAAGGGGTTAGGATGACCAGCAGAATAGACACAATTAGTGCACTAGAAGTGGAGCCATTCCTGTGGTTGCATCAAATGGTAATCTGATTCTTAAATTACTTCCTAGCACATTGCAATAACCCCAGCTTGGTGATCAAGTGATTGGTCTATACCCTTTGAGGGGATATCACTCCTAGTTTCTACCAAAATAAAATCCTTACTGCTTTTATCTGAGGTGAAGACATTTTGAGGGTCTTCACCCTAGACATAATGTAGGAATCACCTTATTAAAAGAGTACTTGAAACCTAAACTGTCTAAATTCATGCCAGATATTTCTTACAAAATCAATACATGACATTGAAATGAAAAATTAGCCCGAACTCCAAGAAATGAGGAATTCTGCTAAAAGTACTTATAGGCTCAAGTAGGATCCTGACCTTGGGTTTGGAAAGAGATAAGAATATATAGTGCCAACTTGTTAGGTGTAATGTGGGAAAACGTAAACATAAATCAACAGGGATAGAAAATTATTGCAGCTGACATTGGAGATAAGGGTGAGGTTGTTGCAGAAAAGGCAGAGATGAAGAGGAAGTTCAGTAGATTCCTTTAGCACCGTGCAGATTGGAGGGGTGTGCTAGCTATTCACCTTGGCAGTGCCTGGACTCCATAGATCTTTAGCTGTGGTCTTTTAGATATAGCATCATAAAATTGGTGAATTTGATTATTAAGCATTTTTCAGGTGATTTAAAAGAAAAAGTTTCAATAGAATTAGTTACTATCTGCAGTAATGGAATGTCCAAGTAAAGAATGTACCCAGAATGCATTAGTTAGTTGAAGTCTGTAATTAAAAGTTCTGTTTAGTTTGTGCCATCAACAAAGAAATGTACCTCTTATACAAACTACTCGCCTTTTAACATGAAGCAAAATAATAATAATAATAATAATAATAATAATAACAACAACTCAAAGAAAGTGTTTCCAATTCATATAATTAAATTTTTCAACACAATAAACATTATGCTGGCCATTCTGAACTAGAAAATATTTCATTGTTGACTTTTTTTTTTACATCCTAGACAGTTCATTTTACAGATTGTTTTTCCATAATGTTTTCTGAACTTGGAAAAATAAATCAAGATGGTTTAATTGGTCTTGGATTGGTCGGGAATTCTTAAAAGTATGAACTATCCAGTGAGCTTTCATTATTTCCTATAAAAATAATCAAAATATATACTTCTAAACTGACATTCACAAGTGATAATGTATAAAGAAGAATCTAGTTTCATGCTCGTTGTGCTCTAAGAGTGTAAATCACTTTTTGCAAATTTACATTTTTATGAAGTAGAAATTCTGAATATTTTTAGACTTGAAATGGCTTTAAAATGCAATAATCTTTTGGCACTAGAGCTTAACAAGGACAAATATTGTACAGTGAAACAAAAGGTCAACTGATTGAGAATACTTAAGTATGTTCATCATTATGCAAAAACAGATAGTATATTTTGTGCTATATTCTACAAAGTGAAACTTACGAAGCTTTAATAACTTTTATTGTATTCGATTTTTCTGTTAAATATCACTGTGGCATTCTATAGGGCTCCTAATTTTTAATGAGTAAATTATATCAGCAGAGGTACTTTATAGGAAGCTATACTCCAATTAGGGCTAGCACCAAATCATAAGTATCTAATTAAAATACATAAAAGCTCTCCTTGAAGCAGTAGGTTAAACTTGTATATGTTTTTCTTACGAAGCTCATTTTGTTATTGTGATATTTAAAACTAACATATAGCTTATTGGCATCAATATTCAAAATGCTAAAACATGTGTGAAAAAAATTAACAAATGTATAAATGTCTACTTTTTTATGGCAGTATTGAAGATTGAACCCAGCAAGGTTCTACCTCTGATCTATACTCCCAGACCTTTATTTTTTTTTTTTTTTAATTTTGAAACATGATCTCACTAAATTACTGTGCACAGGCCTTGAACCTGCAATCCTTCTGTCTCAGCCTCCCAAATACTGGGATTATAGGCATGTGCCACTGACCCTGGCTGTTTTCCAGTACTTTTCTCCATTCATCTTAGAAGCCCTCATTTGCTGTAAGAATTTGAACATGATGGATTTATACATTTGTGAGATATATTCTTTTTCTAGTGTAACATCAAATGATGACCACAAATAACTCTCAAAAGCTTTGGATAACTTCATTTATGTAAATAAACTTGAGAATATTTGGTAATATCTAAGATACCACTTCTTTATCACTGATTATGAGTCCTTATATCTCTGGAATAAAAGGTACATTTGGGGATGTCAAGTATTAGATACTTATAAAGGAGGACATATATTTTTTTCTGCATTGTCTCAATTAAGCTTGTTTTAGCTGGGTGTGGTGATACACACTGTAATGCTAGTACTTGGAGACTAAGAAAGGAGGATTATAATTTAAGGCCAGTGCATGGTAATTTAGCAAGATCTAATTAAAAAATAAATAAGGGCTGGGGGTATAACTCAGAGATAGAATGCCTCAGGATTCAATCCCCAGTATTACAAAAAAAAAAAAAGTTATGAAAGTGTTTCTATTCCATCACTTTTGGTAGGAATTAAGTGAGAAAGCCCTATTCTGTCCCTCACAGATGCAGATTCTGCCACCTTGCAATTACTATCAAGAATGAACATTCATTAGCTGCTTTGCTTTTCTAGCAAGAATCAAGACAGCAAGAAAGTAAAATTGACCTGAACTTGCAAAGGAGTTCAAATGCTAAATCCTGAAATTAATTAGAAGATGTATGACCACCCTTGATCTTGATTCTAATCCAATTCTAATTAAACTTACACCATAAACCAAGAATTCACACACTGGAAGGCTTATGTTATTTATTTATTTAATCTTTGTTTAGTTACTCTATTTCATACACAGGCTGAAAATAAATTCTAATTAGCTAAGTTACTGAACATTCTCAGTGGTCCAGGAATACCTCACTGAAAGGGTGACTTTTGAGCAAGGATTTGAAGAGCAGTGGATATTTGGGGAGGCATATTCCAGACAGAGAAAGTGGCTATGGAAAAGGTACTGACGTGGAACATAGCTGGGTCAGAATGTCTCAAAGGAGGAGAAGGTTAAAGTAATGGAGTTATGCTCGGTCAGAAGTGTTAGGGCTTGTTTGCAAATATAAGGACTGTGTTTACTCTACTAAACTGAAGGCCATTGGAGAGCTTTGAATAGAGAAGCACCAAGATCTGATTAGGTTTCTGAACCATTCCTCTAGACACTGTGTTGAGAATAGACTCCAGTGAGAAAGGAAGTGACAGAAGCCAGCTGTCCAGGGCAATAGGCAGAGAATGACAGTAATGGCTGGACTGAGTAATTGGAAGTGATAAGAGGACATGTCAATTTCAGCTTGTTATGGTGGTATATGCCTGTAATCCCAGTTTTTTATGGTTGAAACAGGAAGATCTCAGGTTGGAGGCTAGCCTCAGCATTTTAGGGAGGCCCTCTGCAACTTAATAAGATACTGTTTCAATTTTTAAAAATAAGGCTGGGAATGTAGCTCAGGGGTATAATGCCGCTGAGTTTAATCCCCAGTACCAATAATTAATTAATCAATTAATTAAAAAAAATAAATGTCAGTTACAGAATAAAAAAATAAATATAAGACCAATGCAATGTTTTTAAGATTGGAGGTATGGTATGGAAGGAAGGAAAAAAGTCAAAGAACACCCCCCAGTCATCAGAGGGCACAGGTAGTAACCGTTGTTTATTTTCCCTCCCACTACAAAAACCGTTGAGCTAACACATAACCTCACACACAGTTATATACTCCTATCCCTCTTCCATAATTTAGGCCAACTGAGAGTATACACAATATGGTTAATTTCTTGGTAGATTGCAGAAATTAAAAATGAAATGAGGGTTAGTACTAGTTAAAAGATTTGAATGGGCTAAAATCTTTTCTTCTAATTTTGAATTAGATGTAATTTTGCTTCCGGCTAGCTGGAAGGGTTCTGTAAGTGACAATTTAAACTTAAATTAATCTCACTTTAAAGTCTTTTTAATAAAGTGTTTCTGTGAAACAGTGAAAAGCCAGCAATATGAAGGCTGTAGCATTCCAGGAATATGTGATCTAAAACTATAACTTAATTCAAGTTTTACTGTGCCTTTTAATTAAATTCCAGATCTTCACAATGAGTATGCATGTATAAGAGATATCTATCCAGAAAGTGGTGTAAAGTAAGGATTTTAGGCATTTATATTGGTAGTGAAAGTACCAAATCTGGCTTCTGAGGAAGAAGTGTGAGTCAAGCTTGGAATTTCATTAGATATAAATACAAATTCAGCATTTATTCAGTTCTATATTTGACTTAATCTGTAAACATGGGCATATTTTTAGGTGGATAGAAATCTAATTCATGAAAATTTTGTAACAAAAATGGTTTTTTTCAGAAATGCATATTTTTTAAAAAACTGAAATTAAATAAAATTTGGCAAAAAATCAGAAAGGAACATTAATGAAGGTTGTATTTTAATCTTAGAGAAGGAATGTTTAAGATAAAACGTACAACATTAAAAAGTAAAATAAAAATTGTAAAATGAAAAGAATTTCAGAAAACTTATACAATAATAAATTAGCTTTTATTATTTTAAATAACTTTTCATTCTATAAAGGAATTTCTTGCCATAGGCTGACTGAAGTCCAACTTCCATACTCTGAAGTTTAGATTCAGAGTATCTTTATCCTAATATGTGTGACTTTTGATTATTCATTTCCACCTGAAGGGAGAGATTTATTGGTAAATGGCATGGCTATTCCAGGAAGAGAAGACACCATGATTTAAATATCAACTGCAACTTAAGAAGAATGACGACAAAACTGTTATTATAGGCACATGTAATCAGAGAAAGTGACAATTTGTTGTAAAACACATAAATACTAGCTGATAACTCATGCTAGCCATATAAACGACATTAACTTTTTCACACTAAGGCAGAGAAAATATTCTGTATAACACATAATTATTTAAACTATAAATGATGGACTATTAAAAGGCAGACCCCATTGTTGCATGTTCATGCTTTAAAGGTAAAAGAGAATAATTTTGAAAACACTTAGAAAATGGCATAAACATGTAAGTAAATATATGAGCAAAGATAGAAAAGTTTTCAGTTCGCATTAAACAACTTATAAGTATGTTTCCTTCTTTTATTTCTTTTTTTCTTTTTCTGTGGTACTGGGAATTGAACTCTAGTATATTCTACCTCAGAGCTACATGTCCAGCCAAAACAGAGACTCCCTAGGTTACTAAGGGTCTCATGTTGCTGAGGCTATCTTTAAACCTGTAATCCTCCTATCTCAGCCTCCCATGCACTGGGCTTATAGGGGTGTGCCACCATGCCAGCTATTTACAAATATTTTTTATAATTTTTTAATACAACACTGACTACCTACTATATTCCAGGCTGCATGAAGATTTTGGAGCATGAATGATTGAACAATACAAATATAGCTAGAAATTACCACATTTAAAATTAGTTAAATCTAAAAAAAACAACATATGGTACTTGAAGAGAATGACTTATCATTTAATACATTTTAATTATCATAATTCTATATTATTTACATAAATATCCTCAAAACCAAAAATTGATTTATCATTTTAATATATTCCAAGTTCCTTTTGTCATATTTCTGCATGACTATTAAGGAAAATACCTTGTGGTAGGGTAAGGACATATACTACATCATGACTTGAATTTTATCAGTTCCTGCCCCAAAGGATTTAGATCCAATTTGTCTAATGATAATATTTCTATATTTAGTCTTCACATCACTTTCTCTCTTTTTAAATATTATTCACTAGTTCTCTTATTCTAAATATTTAATATTCCCTCTTCGTTTTCCTTCATTTTGCCAACATTGAAAGTTACAAAGTCTTCCCTTCTATATACTATCTGGTTGCTTTCTATTCACATCCTAGTTTTTCTTTATTAAAGGTAATTTGTTCCTGAGTCCACAAAACTTTGAAATATTGTTGACCAGTAGTATTATAATATTTACAAAAAAAAGAGGCTCAGTTTTTGTAACCCACTCATCCCCCTTAAGTGGGAAATAAATATTTATAGAATCTTTTAATTTTCCTTTGTTAATGTTTAGCTTGGTTATCCAGAGTTTACCTGGACAAGTAGAATGTCTTCCTTGAATTAATTAAGGAGCTGAGATAGTCTTGGGGACTGCTAGTCTTCCTCTCCCTCTTTCTCTCCATCTGTCTGCTGGGCAGCTTCCCTTCTAGCCCTCTCCTCCCTGTTGTCCTTACAGTGGTAACCATGGTCACACATTAGCCAGGCCCAATAACTGTCAGTGTTCATTGTACTGTACCTGTTTCCAGTATTTTACAGTCAACTATCCACTTCTTTAAAAGGCTTTTGTGACACTGCTCTAACCTGGTTTTACTGCTTTGTGACAGCTCCTCTTTTTGTTTGTCCTTCTTTTTTTCACATACAATTGGGCATTTGCAGTTGCTGACAACAGTTTTTAGCTTGACATACTGCTTCCCTCAATATAGCATTTATTCTCAGATGTTCAACTATTACTTCCATGAAACTGATTCTAAAATGAGTATTTCAGCCATAAATAATAACTATTCCCATTTTGATTCATGATTTAGTAGTATATTTCTAAAAACATGCTACTAAATGGATGCTAATTATAATTTCAGGTTCAACTCCGTGCCCTGCTCACTATACAATCCTCTTACTCATGTTTTTCAAAACTTCAATTAATATTATTATAAGTATGATTTGATAACATTAACAATATTTGAGATGGTTCCTTTTTATTAGCCAATCTGTAAGTCTTAATAATTATCCCACTTCAAAACTTCTCACAACTTCTTTTCCTTTACTCTAGTTATGTGTTGTTATACTGGGCAAATGATTTATTTTTTCTACACAATTGATATAATATGGCATAGAAACATGAAGAACTATGTGTATATTGTATCGTTCTGGGTGCATTTTTGTTCTGACTCTGTCTTTATTCTAAGCTAGTCTATCACTTTTCACCTGTCATCAAATGACATTTTTTTCTAGATTAGATATCATTCTCCATAATTGTCTTCCTATACTAATCTGCTTCTCATAGCTTTTTTTAAAATAAATTTTAATGATTTAGCTTTGCTACTTTTAAGGACCTTTGAACTATTCCCTTCTCATCCTCTTTTCTACCTTTCAGTCTTATTACCATCTGACCTTATTTGAAATCCAAAACATAATAATGGCTATGAATTGTAATTTATCCACATATGTAAAGTGAATCAAACAAGTTATTTAGTACCCAAAGCTCCAGTACCAGCAGAATATTTGGCACATAGTGTCTAATAAAAAAGGTATATTTATTCTCTCTGTTGTCATTTAAAGCTATATAATATTTCCCAACCTCTGTGCGATTACTAATCAGCCTTTTCCACAAACATGCTATTCATATAATATTTGGATACTATATCATATAATACTGCTCAAATATAGTTCCATTTTGCAAATGAAGGGTTAAATCCTAAAGAAATTAAAGACTTGAAAGACTAAGAAACACATTGTAGTACAGAAATTCTGCTGCTTTTACCAATCCTTTTAAAACCAGATAATTCCATCTTAGTTAATTTGTTTCTAAAGTGGATTGTAGCTTATATTAACCACATAGTAAAGGCAGTATGATAAGTGTGATAGAATATTAATACTATTGGCTAACCAGACTTTATCAAGTTTCATCCCTAATTCACTGGGTGATCTTGGACATGCCATACTTGTTATCTCTGGGCATTGGTTTTCCTTTCTGTTAAATGATAATACAGAAATATAAATTTATAAAGTCTCTTAAGAAAAAAAATGAAGTCTCTTAAGTTGTAAATATTATGATTATCATTATTATAGTGTGCACAGAATATATTTCAATTCAATTCATCTGTAAAAAGCCCCAAGAATATATATATATATATATATATATATATATATATATATATATATATATATATAAAATCTGGCCTACTAGATAATAATTGGACCCTGAATGAAGAATCAGGTGCTAAGAATAGATTTTATGAGATGAAGAATATAATCTTCTTGACAAAATGAGAATCCAAAGTAAAAATTGGTTTGATTTAATATAGTCAAACATCTGGATATGTGACTAAAATTTTCAGTTTCCATATGGAAGCCTAACATTGTGTGAATAATACCAACTTTATAAAAATTGAAACTAAATTTATGTCAAAATAAATATTCAGAAGCCGTGTGTGGTGGCACACGCTTGTAATCCCAGCATTTGGGAGACTGAGACCAGAGGATCCGGGTTTGAGGCCAGCCTCAGCTACCTAGTGAGACCCTCCGAAACTTAGTGAGACCCTGTTTCAAAATAAAGAATAAAAAATAAGGCTGGGGGTATAGCTCAGAGGTAGAATGCCCCTGTGTTCAATCCCCAGTACCGCAAAAATAAATAAATAAATATTCAGGCCTACCAAATTTCAAAAAATTGCTTTAAGTTTTTGTATTATTTTGGTCTTAAAAAATAAACAATAATGAAGATTTGGGGAATATTTTAATCTTTTGTCCATTATTTTATAGCCATATATTTTATGTGAATATATTACTACATAAATGCAAATGATTACATAGATTTTATATATATATATATATATAAAATACATCTTTACAAAATATGCAGATATTTACAAAACAAACACACAGGAAATTATCACTAAAAGATTCTGAATAAAATGCATCTCCCTTTGATTTTTTTAAAGTTTCCTATTTGCTAATGTTAAACCCCTCACATTTTCTTGGGTTATGACTGTCTACACTGGTGACCTCTCACCTAAAAACAAATCAGAACAAAACATGTGTGGAGTGAGGGAGTACCATGGTATCTGGAGGGAAACATACCAAGTGTGCATGCATGTATGTTTATATCACATTGAACTTCACCATGATGTATAATTACAATGAACCAATAAAATCTATTACAAAACAAAATATAAACATGTTTTTTAAAAAATTAAATGTCACAAAATATCGAATGAATAATGAAGGGAGCCAATACATATTTATATACTTCTTGGTTGATTCTTTTATATTTCATGGAAAAGAAAAATGGTAAGCCAAAGTTTAATTTCATTTCAGGGTTTGTAGAATGGTAGGTGAAGTTTCAGGGGCCAAGTATATCAGTAGATTAAAAGTATTGATTACAATGGAAATTAATTTTAAGAACACGAGTGTTTTAAACTATTTAGCAGAAAGCATACAGTCTCCTCTGGTGGTGAGAGGTATAATTAAAAAGCTATCAATAGTCTGAGATTGTCAAAACTACTTTGTTACCTGAAGCATATTTCTTATAATTATCTTATAGGCTTTAAGCTAGATCACCATTAACCTCAGAAGAAACAGGGTTACTAAGCTTTCTGGTGTGAGAAATTGCATCATGATGTAAATTAAACCCCATTTGACAGTCAAATTAGATTTGGGAAATGATTGAGTATTAAATCTACTCATGTATATTACCTAATGGCACATCCTATGAGGGCATTAAGGGAGGGGGGAAGTTTTCTCCTTTTTCAAAGATTTCAGATTCCTTATGTGCACAGAATATGATTCTAAGCATACATCAGAGACATAAAATTGAAGCAATAGAAGGAAAACTCAAAGATATTTTTAGCCTTTCCCCAAAGATTTCTTTTCAGCTCTCAGACAGTACAAAATGAGTCAACACTTAAGTACGCCAGAAATAATATAACGAGTCTGCAAAATTACAGCTACCTACAGCTCGGATCTTCAATCAAGTAATTGTTAAAGGCTCACTAGAAGTAGGAACAAATATGTTCTCAGTTGAACTCGCATAATCATTTTAACCTTATTGTCAAAAGAAAGGAGTCATAATTAAGATAGCACAGTGCGTGAGGCAGAGAGCAACAAGGCTATACCTTCCTGGTGATTAATGTGCATCCTCCAGGTGGTCTCTTCAGTTGTGGATCAAAGACAACCTCTGTCGCCTCCTTTCTATGCATAAGAAATCAGTGCCTAATGCCAAATAATCATCAACTGTCATTTTTGGGTGGTGGTGAACTGACTAATCATGGTGAATAGTTACGTGGGTTGACATGAATGATTCTCATCTGCAGGTAGAATACAGCCTACAACCACACTTGCACTGCCACATCACTTTGACTGTGACTAGCCAGGGAACACAGGAGGGCATTCTTTTGTGTTTGTTATTCGAAAAGAAACATATAAGTGAAAGTTTCTTAATCTCAACACAACTGACATTTGGGACCAGATAATCTTTTATAGTGAGGGCTGTCCTGTGTGTTACGGTGTATTTAACAGCATCATGACATTTAATAAATAACCCTTCCTCTTCAGTGCTGATTAATATTCATATCTTTAAACATGGCAAAAATGCCTTTTGAGAGGCCACATTTCTCCCAGTTGAGAACTGTAAGAGCCTCGGAAATGCTATTCATTCTAAATTATTTTATCTATGTCTATAAGCTACATCTATGTGAAGAGATAGACATGCATGCAAATGCACATGCATGTGCACTATGACATACATTTGTACTTCTACATACATCTATATATATGCTTATATTTAATACACATATATTATATACACATATATAAATGTATACAATTCATATATACATCCACATGCATATATATATACATATATATCAAGCTATATATATACTATATCATATATTTATTAATATATAAGTATAAAATTATATATTTATAGGAAAAATATTTGTACAAATATAAAAAGATATATAGATACATACATACATACATACATACATACATACATATATACAGTAGCCCATAGTCATCTACAGAGGATTGATTTAGGACCCCCTACAGATATAAACATCTATAGATGGTCAAGCTCCTTATATAAAATATTGCAGTGTTTGTTTATATTGTATGTGCATCCTCTCACATACTTTAAATTATCTCTAGATTATTACAATACCTAATATAATGCAAATATTATATAAATAGTTGTTATAGTTGTTCATTGTATTATTTAGGGAATAATGACAAGAAAGAAAAATCTACACATGTTTTAGTACATATGCACTTTTTTTTCACACATTGTCAGTCAGCAGTGGTTGAATCCCTGGATGCAGAACCTATAGGTATGAAAAGCCGACTGCATACAAATGCCATAAAACTAGGTAGGGTGAATACATATATGATTTTTTTAATGTTTTTAAGAGATTGAAGATGCTTTTGACAACATTAAGTAAATTTACACACATTTATACATTTCATTAGGGGCTCTCTTTTTAGATATAAAGGTTTATAAGGACAGTAGGATTGAGGGAGAGAATTCCCTGCAACCATATAGAAAATCTGAAGTTTTGGCAACCTCTGGAAATGTTGGGAGTTTGTGTATAGGTCACTGTGTCAGAAATTGGGATGCATGTGAAGGATTACTGCCATATGAAGTTCCAAGGATGATCACAAACCATCTCTCATTGCCAATGAGAAAAGAAATATCTTCTTGTCAGAACATGGAAACAAATACCAAAAAGTAAGACAATAAAAGTTAATAGTTGTTCCAAATATTACTGTCCAATTTGACTTTAATTTATTTCCATGGTTCTACCAGTAAGATGCTTTCTCACTCAGACATATTATTTGAAGGTTGAGGAGATACTTACACTATGCTGTGATGTGAGAGATACTGAGGAAGAGCTCCTTTCCAAACAAACAAAACAAAAACATACAGCCTGCAATCATTTCTAAATTTCCTCTTCTGGCAGAATAATGAATTTCATTGTAACATACTTATACATACGTATACCATAATTGATCAATGAAATTCCTATTTTTGAATGAGTTTTCTTTGGAGTTAAAAAAAAATGAGTGCCAAGAAATGCTCCTTAAAATGGGAATACTCAATAGCTGGGCATGGTGGCATAAGCCTGTTATCCCAGTAGTTGGAAGACTGAGGCAGCAGGATTGTAGATTTGAAGCCAGCCTCAGCAATTAGTGAGACTCTCAGCAACCAAGCAAGACTCTGTTTCAAAATAAAAAATAAAATAAAATAAAATTAATAAAATAGGGATGGTGATATAGCTTAGAGGTAGGATGCCCCAGATTCAATTTTAGTACCACACACACACACACAAAGAGAACTTGTCTGAAAATATCATCATATTTAAGTGCAATGTTTTTCTGAACTTCGGCATCCTAACAAGATTATATATTGCAAAGTATCTGAGAGATGATGAGATAGAGGTTAAAGATTTGGATCATGTAGTTCTGCCTACTAATGCATGGATAAAAATAAAACCGTGTTAAAAAAAAGGTCAAATACTTCCTATGGAACAGGAGAAGTAGATCTGGAGGTGGGCATTGCCTATTTCTTTCCCCTTTCTATCATCTCTTCAAAGTACTATGGAAGAAATAAATCTGACAATGATCAAATCATATACTTGGTCAAAAACAAGTAGCCAGCCATGACATCATATATATGTGGCCTTTTATCAGTGCATTGTCATCTCACATCACAATGTAGTTCAGAGTGATAGTGACATACACGCACACAGCACTTAATGAGCTTCCCCCTGGCTCCCTCCCCACCCTCTTCCCATACCCATATATGATATTGTGGTTGGCATTGGCATTCTCACATATGTATATAACAGCAATAGAAGTGCTTCTTAATTAATTTCCCCTCTCCCAACCTGCAGCCTCTGCTAGACTACCTCCTTAGCGCCACTGGGGTTTCTCCTCCATTATCTAAAGTCATGTATCACTATAATATTCTGATTTCTGTCCTTTTAGAAAGATATCCAGAAGTCAGCCTTGACTTCTGATTCTTCTTTTTTTATATGCTTTTATTGGTGCATTATTGTCTCACATCATAATGTAAATCATGTTAACAGTGACATACATGCACACAGCACTTGGTGCCCCTCCCCCCACCCCACGTCTCCCCATTTCCCCCTTTCCTAATACAGAGTACTGAGATGGACATTGATATATTCACACATAGTCCATGGTAGTATCTCCATTAATGAACTTCAGTCTCCCCCCTCCTTTTCCCTTAGACCACCTCCCTGGTTCCACCCCTCCCTGGTTCCACCGAGGTTTCTCCTCCATTATCTGGAGTCCCAATGGAATTCCAATTACTCCCTTGCTTGCACATATTAGAGAAAACATATGGCCCTCCACATTCTGTGACTGGCTAATCTCACTTAACATAATGTTCTCCAGGTCTTTCTATTTTCTTGCAAATGACATATTTTTGTTCTTCTTTATTGTTGAGTAAAATTCCACTGTGTGTATTTCCCATAATTTTGTAATCCATTCATCTGTTGATGAGCACCTAGATTGGTTCCATAATTTGGCTATTGTGAATTGTGCTGCTATGAACATGGGTATGCATATATAACTTTAGTTCTCTGATTTCAGCCCCTTTGGAAAAAAAAAAAACAAAAAAAAAAAACAGGATCATATGGTGGGATTACAAAATAGTTCAGCTGCTATGGAGATCAGTGTGGAAATTCCTCAGAAAACTGAGAATAGAGCCGGGCGTGATGGCGCACACTTGTAATCCCAGCATTCGGGAGGTTGAGACCGGAGGATCCGGGTTCGCAGCCAGCCTCAGCTACCTAGTGAAGCACTCCGCAACTTAGTGAGACTCGGTTTCAAAATAAAGAATAAAAAAAAAGATAGGGCTGGGGGTATAGCTCGGAGGTAGAATGCCCCTGAATTCAATCCCCTGTACCGCAAAAAAAAAAAAAAAAAAAAAAAGAAAACTGGGAATAGACTTCTGGTTTTTCTGTGTAACAGGAATTCATTGAAAGTAATTCAAAATTTTTTATGATTGGAGTTTTGTGGTAGGAGTAATGGAGGCCAGGTGGCAGGGAGAGAAAACAGGTCCCTAAGAGTCTAAAACATGTCACTAATTATAAATATGAAGTCTTCAGAAGCCTAGCCTCTGTACCTTAACTGATGTCCCCAGAGAATTCAGGATGAGATCTAGTATGAGACTACATCTGATCTGTACTTGCATGGATCCTCCTATCCTCTGGGAAGCACTGCAAGCTGTGAGGCAGAGCTGACCAACTGGGTCATCAGAGCCTTCCTCTCCATTCACCACTCAGAGCTCTTGATCCAGGTGGAGCACTGAATAGACCTAGACATTGGTATCACAGGAAGCCATACTGTAGAAGACCGAAGATCCTAGCTCATTATGAATCTGGACCCCAAGTCCAGGATCAAGTCTATATCACCAGTTGTGTAGCCTTACAAGAACCATAACCAGTGATATTAAAGCCCTAGTAATGAATAATTCCCTCAGCTTGTTTATAGAATTCCCTTAGAGTTTGTAGAATTGAAGTGGAAATCAGCTTAGTGAGGTTAAATATCATACATTTACAGGGCCAGTAAGTGATAATGGTGGGAATCACACCTTTTTCTGCTTGGTAGCAAAGCTATTACATTATTCTGACTCATAACAGAGTCTTAACATCTAATTATTGAAAGATAAGGTGCCAAACTGGACTTCAGGATGGATTTTGAGAAGAAAAGTGGACGTTAATTAAGGACACTTTTATTTTGATCTGTCCCCTGCTGAGCCCCTTTCCTTCATGAAAGTAAACATGCCAATTTTAAGTTGACAGCCGTCAAAAGTAGAATATTTCCCTTCTGGTTGGCTTCAAGTGTTGATAGGTAGAGTACAAATCAGGAGCCAGTGTTAAGGTTGGAACTCATGCCTTGTGCATGCTAGGAAAGTGTTCTACCACTGAGCTACAAGCACAGCTCTAGAAGAATTTTTCATTTCCACACTGTTTTCACTTTTGAAACATGCTGTCACTAGGTTGCTGAGAGTCTCATGAAGTTGCTGAGGCTGGTCTTAAACCTGTGATCTTCCTCCCAAGTACTGAGATTACAAGAATGTGTCACCACACCCAGCCTGTTTTCAGTTTTCCTTGGCAAATTCTAATGACTACATAAATAAGGTTTCTATCCAGGTCAAAATATCTGCAGAAATGCTCATGAATATAGAATCCTTGTTATTTGATCAAGTAGACACATCAAAAACTTTCTTACGAAGTTTTGACCAAAGGCACAATATCCTTTAAAGTTATATTGTTAACTATTTGATCCCTAGCTAAAGAAACTCTCTTGTAAAGGGGAGATACACAATATTGCTTCTAATTATAAAATGTACAGAGAACCAATTTGATATTTGAAAACCCAAAGGAAAGAATAGTCTATAACTTTGTTCCTAAATTTAAAACCATTGGAGTTTAAAAGATCTGATTTTAATTATGTTGGGCTTTATTTGTTAGGTTAACTAGTTACTATTTTATTAGTGTTAGAAAAGTCAAACCTGAAGGAAAAGGTATGGTTCTGTAGAAATATGCTAGGCCAGTATTTTTTTTTTTAAAGGATGAGATAATTACTGAAATAACCCAGAAAAATTAGAATTTTAGATTCCAGTTGCAAAAATTTTTAAAAATACTTTAATATAAATTTTGATACTTTGTAAAGTGATTTTCTACCTCTATGTTGGGAGAAGTAAAACAGTGGGGAAAGTGTCCAAAATCCCCTATTTCCAAATTTAGTACTCAATGGAAATCATTAGCACTGTAGGGAAACCAGAAGCCTGCCTTGGAAAGCACCAGTATTATTCAACAAAGTGCTGCTCAGTCTTAATCTTTCTTTCTTTCTTTCTTTCTTTCTTTCTTTCTTTCTTTCTTTCTTTCTTTCTTTCTTTCTTTCTATCTATCTATATATCTATCATCTATCTATCATCTCTGCACTGGGGATTGAATCCAGGTCCATTCTACACCCAAGTTACAGTCTACAATCTCAGCCCTCCCCTGCCTCTGTGTGTGTGTGTGTGTGTGTGTGTGTGTGTGTATTTGTGGTACTGGTTATTAAACCATGGAGCTTCTACCTCTGAGCTACACCTCTAGCCCTAATTTATTGTATTTTATTCATTTATTTATTTTTATTTTGAAACAGGATCTATTTAAGTTGTAGATGACTTCACTAAATTGCTGAGGCTGGCCTCTAACCTGGATTCCTCCTATCTTAGCCCCCAAGTACTAGGATTATAAGCATGTAATATCACACCTCAGTCATAGCTATTTTTATTTTTTATTTTGAAACAGAGTCTCACTAAATTGCTGAAGCTGCCATCAAACTTGCAATCCTCCTGCCTCAGCCTCCTAAGTACTGGACTTATAGTTGTAAATCACCACACCTAGCTTTTATTAGCTTTCAGACAATCATAAAGACTGAAATTTAACTCCACCTCTATATATCTGGTAAGTTACTGCATATTGCTGGCTATTGACTTCTATGGACTCCAAACTCCCCTGAATTCAGGGTGCAGAAAGAATCATGGAGCTGTGGATGTATAAAGGAGAAGGTGCTTCCATCAACCCTATAAAAAATTCTAACAGCATGAGACTGCAAAGTGAGTCACAGCAATGCAAATTGCATATGAATGCAATTAATTTCTACATAGAAGATGTTCAGTTTGTTATTATCTTCATAACAGCCTAATATACAAGAAGCCAATCATTAGTAAGCTTGCCAGAAGTATGACAGTCTGTTCCAAATTTCATTAACAATTTATTGGATGGATGTTATTTCCCAAAATGTTTCGATTAGCCCATCTATTGAATATTTGTAATTGGAGTAAAAAAATAATGTTAATTGGAAAACTGTATTGGATTACAAGTGACAAAATGAAGATGCAAATAATCCTGGTTCATATTTCACCAGAAATTCAAGACTGTAAGGATCAAAGGCATTGATTGCTTTTCTAACCACAGAAATTTTTCTTTACTGATGGCTTCATTTATTTATTTTTTTATTGAAGTTGGTGAAAGTGTTTAGAAAATAGAATAGAAAGAAAGGGGAAATATTAAAAAAAAAACACAAATGACTTTTATAATGAAAATTTATCCTTGAATTTCAGAACCTAAGACCAGCATTACCAATTTTAGGCATTTATCTCATCTGTTTTATTCTGTTCACTTATCCAAGCAAACTCGTCTTTGTTGTAATATTCTCTACATACAGTTCTTTCCATGAGAGGAAAAAGAAAAATAATAAGGGGTAGCTCTTCCCAAAATACTCAGTGTCTTTTCTACTTGGGTGGTTTGCATTTGGGATATGTTTTGCAAAGTGCCAAAATCAGGCTGAGTAACGCAGATAACTAGAAGAATAAAATTGGGCTTCACATATTGAACTAGGCTTGCAAGCTTGGTAAAATTAATTTTAGCCAAATTCTAAATTTATAAAACAAATGAAAATAACATTACTGCCACCCTAATAATCAATAATGCTAGGATTTACATTTATTCATGGTGTTTTTCAGTCATCATTACATAAATAAAATAATTAGTAATGAACTCTTTCTTCAAGTAACTTGGCTCACATAAAACATTGTAAACTCAGTTAGGCTGTTCATTTGAAAATCAGGGTACTCACTCTGCCCCAGCCAGAATGTGTTATGTACAATGCCAACAAAAACAGAATAACTTGAAAGTATCCACTGATGATAGAAGATGATCCATAGGGCTTGAGAAAAACTGCCTATTATTTAATAATCTGACATTTTTCTCCCTGAAAATGCCTAGAATGATATAAAGCTTTTGCTGATGTCAGCTGTCCATGGGGGTATTGGTTATCTTCCTATATTATTGGAAAGAACAACCATCTATACTAAGACTTTTTATAGCATTTACCTATCTACCAGCTAATTGTATGTTTTTTGAACCTAGTGGTCTGCAATAAATGCTGTGTGCGTGTGTGTGTGTGTGTGTGTGTGTGTGTGTGTGTGTGTTGTTTGTGTGTGTTCTCAGTTGTTCCACATCTACCTTTCCTTCTCTCCTCCACACATCTAATAATGATGGCCATTTTACAATCCACATCATTTCTATCCCAGAGCCCTATCTCTGGCAATGGCATAGTATTTTTTTTTTTTTCTGCATAGAGAATTAAAATCTTACATCTGTTTTTGATTACTACTTCTGCTTGGTTCTCCATAGTTCTATGGTTAGTAGTTTCTTTATAACCATTTTTCTTCCATATCTGTGGCATTTGTCTTACTCCTTGGACCCTGTAAATTTTTTCCCAACTTTTCTGTCTCCAGCATCTCTGGAAGGTCATAAAATTTCAATTCTTCTTCCTGCTACCTAATAGCCATATGACCTTGGTAAATAATAGCTGTTATTAAGTGAGCCTTTACTATCTGACAGAGAAGCGCAATATGCTTTGTATTACTTCATGGAGTCCTTGTAAAAATCTTGTGTTTGATATGTTATCTACAAGCAAAGAAAACCAAGGTTCCTCGAGACACAGCAGGGCAGGGGTTTAGGACCAGCCCTTTTCATCTTCTAAACAGAACTCATGTTCATAAAAACTTGGACTATTTCCACTAAGCCTTGATTTTCTTATCTGCACCCAAGAACTTAAAGAATGCCAGGTACCTGGCAAAGTGCATGATTACAGGAGCACCCAGAAGGCATTCCTCGATTGTACAGTAAATCTGTCTAGGGTAGACTGTGCCTCTACCCTCATCCTTCCCTTGCACTCTGCCTGTATTTTATTGCTCTGCCTTGGGTATGTTTTGTTGCCATTGCAGCTACACTCCTGAAATGCATTTTCAATCTGCTTCCCTTTAGCTAGTCTTTCTCAATCTGCTGAAATCTTACTCAAGGTCATTGCTTGTGGTTATGCGGAGAGGACCAGCAGAATGAATTGGTGTTGTGTCAGTAAGTCATGCTTCCTGGGACAGGCTGTGTTTACTTACAGGGACAGTTCTGTTTTCTATTTGGCAAAAAGGCACTGTTTCCCCAAGCCTTTAGCACACAAGACTGGGTCTCTTCTGCATGAAATGCTAAAAAAAAAAATTTCCAAAACTGTTCCTTGGCTCAGACAAATTCTTATGTCAACTTATAATTCCTATATTATTATTACTACTTTTATTGCTGTGTAATAGTCATGAAAAACTAGAAAGAACATATTTGAGGTTCATAGTTATTGTAGATCAGGAGTCTGGGTGCCCAGATTAGCTTGTTCTCTGTTCAGGGTCTTGCAAGGTGGCAATCAACATGGTGGATGGTTTTCTTCTCATATAGAGTCCCCAGAAAGAAGAATCTTCTTCTAAGCTCTCATAGATTGTTGGGAGAATTCATTTCGGGACAGCTGTTGATACTGAGTATCTTCTTCAAAGCCTGAAACAAGATACAGAATCTGTGCTCCTTTGAATTTTCAACTTCTAGATCCTCTGCTATGGGCTCAACTGATTAGGTCTGGACACCTAGGGAAACAATCCTTTTGATTAACATTAACATAAAGTAAACTAATTAGGGACTTTAATTACACTTGCAGAATCCTGTGAACTTTGCCATAGTCTATTGGTTAGAAGTCAGTGTCAGGTCCCGGCCACACTCAACTCAGGGGATGAGCTCCTGTGATTTATCTTATAATTCTGCCTGCCAGGACTCCATCTTCACTCTTCTCACCTAGTTATTGATTTTCTAGCCTTGAAATTTTTACAGATATTGTAGTGTTTGCACATAAAGAACAATTTTACTGTTGTAATCTACCCTATTCCCTCTTTCGGCTGTTTATTTGTCTTTTTCTGTAGCATGTATCACATTCTATGTAATTCATTTAAATATTTTGTTTGATATATATTATATACCCACCTTAAATTAAGATTCTTCAAGAAAACATTGTTTTGTTCACTGATGTATTCCCATATGCTATCAAAATATTATACCATATAGACTAATTCATTTATATCAAAATAAGTTGATTTTATAACCCACCAATAAATAGTACTAATTGTTAGTATGTACCTCAATGCATGTATAGTCATTTCTAAATAAGTGCTAATATGCTTTGAAAATTATAAAATCAATCGAATATAGATATAAGAAAGAATTATTAGAAAATAAAAGTTCTAATACTTCTCATGTCCAACTTATTGTCTTCTGCATGGTTTTGCCCATATTACATCAATAATATAGATGATCAATAATATTTCTAGTTATTGAACTTTAATTGATTTTGTGTGACTTTCTCTCTTTTTTTTTTTTTTTTTGTGGTACTGGAGATTGAACCCAGGGGCATTCTACCTTTGAGCTACACTCCCAGCCCTATTTTATTTTTATTTTTGAAACGGACTCACTAGGTTGATGATGATTCTCACTACATGCTGAGACTGTCCTTGAACTTGAGATACTCCTGTCTCAGCCTCCCAATTACTAGGATTACAGGCATGTGATACCTCGCCCAGCTAGATTGTGACTTACCTACTTACTTTATATATATATATATAAATATATAAATAAATATATATTTTATATTATATTTTATATATATTTTATATTATATAAATATATATATAAAGTAAGTAATATATAATGTATATATACATATATACATGTATATATATACAAATATATATATAAAGTAAGTAATGTATAATGTATATATACATATATATACATATATATATTTGTGTGTGTGTGTGTGGTACTGGGAATTGAACCCAGGGGCATTCTACTTTCGAGCTACACCTCCAGTCCTATTTTTTATTCTTTATTTTGAAAAGGGTCTCACTAAGTTGCAGAGGGCCTCACTAAGTATCTGAGGCTTACCGCGAACCTGCGATCCTCCTGTTTCAGCCTCCCAAGTACTAGGCTTACAAGGGTGCACCACCCCGCCTGGCTTAGATTTTGACTTTCTTGAAACTATATGTGGATGACAGCTAAAAGATCCCTAAGAAAATTAGATCAAGTGACCAGTTAAACACGTTCAGGTTTCATTTGTTGTAAGCAAATCATAGGCTTGTTATCTCAGTATTGGGGAAAGTTGCTAGGGTTAAAAAGAAATAATATGTAGCATTAGAGAGTAATTGGATGGACTTAAGAATCACATGGGAGTGGTTCATATTCTCATTCTAGGCTTATTAACCTTGTAAAGGTAGAAAAGTAACTTAATCTCTGTATTTAATCACTTGTGCGTGAATTATATATTAGTAATATCTAACAATCTAACAAAGTAAATTGATGAAAAGACTTACATGAATTTATGAAACTGTAACCTGGCACATAGTAAGTTGTAATCAATTTGTTAACCTGTTCGTCACTTTGGTTTCCTTATTTTTAATACATGGATGACAATATCTACATATAGAATTGTTATCATATGCTGACCACAAAAGCATGTACATATGAATTGGAAAACTATTGATATAAGACAGCAAAATGAGAAGGCATGGTAAAATATACATTATGATGTGAAATTATAATGCACCAATAAATATATAAAAATATAAAACTATAAATGAAAAAGTTTTATTGCAATGTCATCCAATTTATTTTGTGAAGTGAATATAACATTCATAATTTCATTGGAGGAGAAAAATCATTTAAAACAACTAAAGGAATTACTGTTTATAGCACTGGTAAAAACTTATCATTGTAGCAAAGATTTTGAGCAAGTAACTTGTGAATCTTGTGACTACGTAATTATAAAATAGTCAGCTCTAAACA
>PVLC010022196.1:22500-27045 GCA_004027655.1 Graphiurus murinus | reverse complement strand
AATCTCACTTAACATAATGTTTTCCAGTTGCATCCACTTCCCTGCAAAGTACATGATTTTGTTCTTCTTTATGGCTGAGTAAAATTCCATTGTGTATATATCCCATAGTTTTGTAATCCATTCATCTGTGGATGGACATCTTGGCTGCTTCCATAGTTTGGCTATTGTGAATTGAGCCGCTATAAACATTGAAACACATACATCGGTCTGATAGTTTGGTTTCCATTCTTTTGGGTATATACCCAGTAGTGGAATTGCTGGGTCATATGGAAGATTCACTCCCATTCGTCTGAGGATCCTCCATACTGTTTTCCTCTTCTTGATAGGCTCCTCCTCTCACAGACCAGGAGTAGCTATGGGGATTCTCGGAGTGACCTGCTTCCAGCTGGGGGGAGGAAGAGTGGGCCCCTTTTCCACATGGGCAACCAAAGGCTCTAGACTCCATTTGATGGAACCAGACTGACTCTCGGGCCCAGCGGATTTCAGGCACTGACTGACTTAGGCCTGAAGCACATTCATTTTCCCACAAAGCACATGGGCTCCTGAGGGTCGGGTTATGTTTTTGGAGCATCATTAGTAGTAGAGGGGAGGACACAGGGATTCAAAAATAGCAACTGATCATAAGAAAAAAAGTAGGAGCACTTATTCAGGAAAGTAAACACTGTGAAGATATGACAAGTATCTTATAAGAAGACATATTTGGACATAAGGACATAAAATAAGAAAGAACTTTCTAACATGTAAGCTGCCCAAGCTGTCCAATCATTGGAAAACCATCATTGGAAGTCTTCTAGCAAAGACAAGATGCCTATCTGTCTAAAATATTATAAAGCGAATTTCTACATTGGGTGAAAAATTGGACTAGGAGGCCTGTAACATCACTCTGGATTACCTGACACGAGGAGGATTTAAACTAAGAGAGAGATGAAAATTAAATGAAGCCCCAGAAAGCCCTTTTAGATGTTTTGACACATTAAAATCTTGCTGTAGCAAATTTCTTTGACCACGAAGAGTGGGGCAGTCAACAGGCCCTTCAGAAAAAATAACAACTCCCCGCCACCCCACAGCCCCCTCCCCACCTCCACACACACAACTGTTTGTTTGGTACTGAGAATTGAACCCAGGAGCATTCTATCTGAGCTACACCCCAGCCCTTTTTATCTTAAAAAACTTTTTAGCAAAATTACTTTTATAACTTTTATTCTGTGTAACATCACTAAATAGACCTGTGCTGCATGACATATGTTAATTTATACATGATTATGAGAATTAAGGCTGAAGAAACGCTTCTGGGCAAAGTCCCACTATTTATTTCAGAAGATCTTCAGAACAGTAGCTGGTTTCTCTAGACTTCCCACGTTTTCTAACTTACAGTGGGCCTGTGCAGACCCTGCCAAACTTCCACAGTAGCTTCTTGGAGAGAGAGGAGCCTGTGTCAGGGCTGGCTTCCTGTACCCGCTAGTAGGAACGATGAGCACAATGCCTGAACTCCCTACCCGGTCCTGTTTCTATGACATTGATTTATTTTTAATTTTGCTGGCTTTGATTATCCTGTCTTAGCCTCCCAAGTGCTAGGATTATAGGCATATGCCACCATGCCAAGCCTGTTTTTAATTTTGAAACAGAGTCTCCCTAAGTTGCTGAGAGTCTTCCTAAGTTGCTGAGACGGGTCTCCAACTTGCGATCCTCCTGTCTTAGCCTCCTAAGTACTGGGATTACAGGTATGGGCCACCATACCCAGCTACAACTGATATTCTTATACTGGATTCAGAAATAAGGCTATCCTTCTTTGGAACAAAGAAAGGAGAAAAGTTTGACACAACAAATGTCCAGAATCTTCAAAATAGAGGGGCTTCATGAACTCTTTGGCCAAAACTTGCATTAGGGAAAAGACTAATTTTGTAGTGCACATTGATTATTTTTAATCACAATCCCAAGTCTTTGCTTTTTTCACAAAATCCAGGTCACAAAATTAAAATGTACATGTGCCCAGAGGAGGATTTACTGTGACTCCTGTACACACAGGCAGGGTGGGACATGAGCTATGTCAGTTTTAAATACATGAAGGGGAAAGGAGTGTAGACTGGTCAGCAGGTTCCTTTTCTTCCTAATCACTGACTGGCAGACCCAGCAGATGAATAATGTTTCCCTGTACCTCGATGCTCCAGCTGTTGTATTTTGTGTGAAAATGCGTTGTCCTTGATGCTCAGGAAGCAGCGAGAGCCAAGTGATCTAATTTATGGCTGCGATGACTTTCTGTCTGGTCCCATCTGAGCGGTGCCCTCCTCTCGGCATCCTACAGTCTTTCTATCCCACCCAGCTGCTTGCTACGTTCAGGTATATGTAGATTTCTCTTTTCAAAACTGCTCACTCCTAAATACAGCACCTCAGCTGGTGTCTGAGATGTGGGCCAGGAGAAGGTGGTGGTGCATGTGTCTTTAGGACATGGGAATCATAGGGTCTTCCTCATACTCTGTCAAGTAGCTGCCTGCTCAGTCCTCTTATGACCCCATATAAGATATACTAATAGACTCATAAGTGTGATGAGAAGGTAAGCAAGAACTTAGGTGGTAGACAGGGGATATAGGATAACACAAATGAATTATGCTTGCCTGTGTTGCATTATTAGAAGTCATGTACACTATCCACTCATTTTGTCTCATATTACATTCAATAAAAATATAACTTCATCAACATTCCATGTATAGTTAGAGTAAATTTTGTCCTATTTCTTTAAAAAAAATAGTCATTTGGAAGCTCTTAACTTGGTACAAGGCAATGTGTATAAACCTTGTGAAAGGTGGTTTGTTTTTTGATTGAAGTCTTTTTGAGGTTTGGACCCTTTCTTTTTGGTAGTTATAATGAAACGGAGGTGGTACATCCCTATGTCTTAATACTCACCACAGTGCTAATGCCTGGTACCATTTCTCCCTTGAGTGGGAAAATCCTGAATGGGAAGCTCTGCCTTCAAGGAATCTTTGGCTCCTCTAGCTCATCCCTTCACTTTGCAGATGACAGCACTGAGCCCCGGTTGAAGAGAGGAGGCTTCTTGTCACGGGGATCTGATTCTTGGGGCTTTCTGATTTCCAAGACCATGCATTTTCCCCAGCCTCCTGAGCCAGCCATCAGGCCAGACTGTATCAGTGACCCTGGGCACCATTCCACTCAGCCTCAGTTTCCTTAATGGCAAAATGAGCAGATGGAGCTGGAGCATGTCTGAGGTCCTTTCCATTTGAAAAATTCTGTAGGTCATAGTTTTTCATTTAGAATATGAAAGTCCAGTTTACCCTAAGACCTGTTTATATTTAGCCAGGGTTATAGCTTAGTGCATGCATCGAATTTGAAGACAGTCCTTGAGAAATATCTATAGTTCCTAAAATTTGAAGTTAAAAAAAAAAAAAAAAAAAAGAATAGAGAGTTCAACACTGGAAGCTAGAACATGATGCTGATAGCACAACAAATGAAAACAATATTCTTTAAAAATTCCAGCCACACAATGTAATTTGCTATTTCTTTTTTCTATTTAAAAGAAAATAACACAAGCTTGAAAAGCAGTAAATATGTAAAGAGAAAATTTGTCAACTGATATTGGAAGATCTGACCTAGGTCACACATAAATCTCTCAGACAAGAGCTGCAGGGCAAGCCATAATTTCAGAGAGTAAAAGAGAAAATGAAAGCTATAGCTGGTGTCTTCTCTGAGTTACATAGGTGGATTCATTTTAGTTTTGTGATCATGCCTCTGAATATAATGTAAAAGGGCTGGTAGCAAGGTCTGTTTTACCATTGTATGCAAAAAGTACCTCCACAGAGAGAAAATCATAAAGGAAAACTTAAAAATTGCTCTTTTTTTATCATCAATACCATTTACTAAATAGTTGAGGCCCCATAAGAAAACTTTTGCATTGGTAATTTCCTTTACAGAATTATTTTCTAAAGTCATATGTCGTGTTGTAAGAGCTTTTTAAATTGCCAACTGTATAGTCCTTGCAAAGAAATATACAATAAATGTTAATACAGTAACAGAAAAACCTAACTGGTATTTGAGGGTACCTTTTATGAAGTCATTCTTCCCTGTTTAAACACATCAGGCTTAACTCTACCCTGTTAGTGTAGCTTTAAATCTTGGATCGAACAGCTGATGAAAGAAACAAAGCTGTGCCCAGAACAGAGAAGAGGTTCATCTAATTAGTGTGTATCAAAACACTGCTAGTTCTAGAGACTGATTAGCAAAGTGCATGTCTGGAGCAATTATTGTTCTGTTCATTGTCCCAAAGTACTAGTTAGACATAGAAACTGCTCAACATGAGCAAAGTGTACCAGCAGGAATGTGGGCTTGGACAAGTTAGTTATAAACAGCATTTCATATTGTGTGAGGTGCAGGCAATACGTCAGCCCTAACAATGTTATTGTGTTCCTCTGAACTCTGCTCTCAGAGCCAGGCATTCAGAAAGGCAGACCCAGAATAAAGATAGGCGGCGTTCATGAAGCTAACATTTTATATTGAGGACCCTTAGTACCACTTTTAATGTGCTATAAAACTAGG
>PVLC010022196.1:0-17500 GCA_004027655.1 Graphiurus murinus | reverse complement strand
AAGAAATCAGCAGACTTGAAATTATCATAGAGCCATGTTCTGTGAAGCTACGTATCACTTAAATGGTATGTTTTTCTTCATAGTGATTCTTCCTCCATCAAGAGAAAAGTTTAATTTAGTATCCCCATTTACTCCAAAAATCATATTAAAATAATCTTCCTCATGGAAACTTAGGCAATTGACAGTCTTTCCTGAAGCCAGGCTGAACTTGGAACTGAGCTGACACTCTGCAATAGGAGCATGAGGAAAGGTCAACCAGATGACCCATAGATAAGGTGCATGATGGCGTCAAAGGGTGGGTAGGGTCCCGTGCTCACTGTGCTTGTCGCATGTGTATGTCAGATTTCCCATTGCTCTGATTCAGTGTTCCTCATAGAATGGCCCAAGGACCAACTGCATCACAGTTACCTCAGACTCTTGTTAAAAATGCAGAATCCTAGGCCCAGATTACTGAGTTAGACTTATTGGTTATGGTGCCCAGAATCTGCTAGCTTCCCATGTAACTCTGTATTCACATTCAAGAACCTCTTCTAAAATGACTTTTTAAGATTAAGTCTGCCCGTTTAGGTCCCATGGGGCCTATATATCTATTTATCCTCATTAACATCTGACTTGTAGGACTTCTATTTGTGCATGAATATAACCAGCCAGGAATTGAGCTATTTTTACTCCTTGGGTATGGGTGTCTGATGCTAGTACGTAGCGTATCCTATTAGAGAAAAAGTCAGGTCAAGGAGTACTACCTTTAAGGGAGCCTAATTCAAACAAGATGGGTATGTTTGGGGTAATGTACAAAATAGCTATAGCAAAGCCCAGTGTAACATAGTTTATTATTATGTGGATTCAGATTGACCTTCTCTTATACCCTGGCAAAGAGTGAAAAAGGAAAACAAGACCAAGGTAGACAGGAGCCAGTCCCAGAATGGCCAGAGGTGAATGTTAGAGCCAGTCTGGGAGTAGGGGATAGAATCACGGGACAGAGCCAGAGTTAGCCACCATGTAGTCAAACCGAAGACACTGAAAACTACACAGAAAAGTAAGAATCATGAACATGAAACTTGGACCACAGATCAGAAACTAGAATGGTAGCCAAGATAACAGGAAAATTAAGGTTCTAATCAGAAATCTGGGCAATCCAGTTTGATTTTGGTGATAAAAGAGCTCACAATGTGAGTGATATTTTCAGGATACTGTCTGGTACCTGAGTTGCTTCTCTCAACAGAACTTCTTACCTTAAGACCCTTAGGTAAACAGGTCCTCCCCAAGTCCCTGATTACCTGCCTTGTACAGTGCTTCAGTTCATTGTAAGTGGTGTGTCTACATGTACCCGATGCCTTAGTTATCTGATATCTTGGGAATAAAATGGCCCCTAGGATCTATATAACTGAAATTTATTACTTTAAACTCTGATATCTATGATAAAACTTGAAGTTTTAGAAAGAAATGTTTCTGAAATGTGTTTGTTCTTAGCAGCCTGTTGATAGCAGTGAATATCACTTTATCTTTTCTGGATGACTCAGTCCCAGTTTTGAACATGGTACTGAACTAAATGTTGATGTATTGATGCCCTCTAGGGCTATAAAATTGGGTGGGGCTTACTTTGTTCTTTCACGGGATTTTACCAACCATCTTGCCTGTGTGTTTGGCCATGACACACAGGGATGATTGGGGGCCTCTTGAAGTGCATAGAGCCATTTCCCCCTAGGCTACATAGCCCTCCGCAGTGCTGTGCATGGGTTGGTATTTTTCCTGTGATTGCCTCTTTTTCTCTACAGTCACTCCTTATTCTTGTCAATGACTACTTACCTGTGGTACCCAAGGATCCAACCATCTGTCTTCCGTCTTCACACTCCCAATAGTGACCCTAGCAACAAAGTACCAAATGAAATTAGACACCCAACTGACATTTGCAAGGTCAAATCAGCTTGAAGAGGGAGGTAGAGGCTCCTACCCCTCTTTTTTTTTTTTTTTTTTTTTTTTTTTTTTTTTTTTTTTTTTTTTTTTTTTTTTTTTTTTTTTTTTTTTGCAGTACTGGGGATTGAACTCAGGGGCATTCTACCTCCAAGCTATACCCCCAGCCCTATTTTTTTTATTCTTTATTTTGAAACCGAGTCTCACTAAGTTGCGGAGTGCCTCACTAGGTAGCTGAGGCTGGCCGCGAACCCGGATCCTTCGGTCTCAGCCTCCCGAATGCTGGGATTACAAGCGTGCGCCACCACGCCTGGCTCCTACCCCTCTTTAATGAAGTGAAATGAATCGGCTTGTGTTCATTCATTCAGCAGATGGTTGTCAGTTGCCCACTGTATACTAGCCCAAATCGAGCAGGCCGTGGTCAGGACAGCCTCCAAACCTGGAGAGGACTAGGCTGATAGACAGGGCACCCAGGCTGGCTGCTGAAGGTCTGTGAGTCAGGTAGGAAGATAGAACCACAGTCCCACTTCCTGAGCTAGGACTCATAAGGCTACCTCGCCACCTAAAGCTCTGTCCTGTGACTGGGCTCCTGGAGTGGCTGGTAATGGAGAACTGGCCACACTGGTGGTCAGGTGGGAATGTGACTGTGATGTCTGGGCCACTGGGCCTGGGGCTGGCTGGAGCCAGCTACAGACAGTGGGGGGAGGGTTGTCATTGGATTGAGGTACTAAGAACTACGAAGACTGAAGTGCAGATCTCAGCCTTGAGTCAGCCACTAGGTAATCCATGGCCTTGGAAAAGAAATGGACACAGAAACTAGTAACTATGGCTCAGGACAGGGTGAATTGTATTGAACCTAGGACTGAGGGTGGAGCAAAGGAAGTGACATTTAAATGTGGTTAAGAGAGGAATCAAGTAAATGTTGGGCAGAAGGGCTTGAAACTATCTTGTGAATCATTTTTTAGTTCACAGATGTGTTTCAGAACACTCTGAAATATGACAACCAAAAAAATGGGTTCCTACTCAGAATGTGTACATGTTTCAGGCATATTATAGCTAAAAATGAATTCCTATCTAGCATCTGTAGGTGCTCAACAGAACAATTAACAAATCTCTGATTTATGCTTCTGTTTTACCCATAAAAAGTGAATTCATTTAAGTGCCATTTTATACCTAATGAGAAGTAGCTTCTCTATGAAAGAGTTGGTTTCTTAGAACTAAAGATTTGTAAAATACTAAACTGCTTCTGAAATAGAAAACTTTCAGTGGTTAGCAACAGCCTACAACTGGGCCAGGTATGTAGATAAACGGTGGACTTAAGATGCTAGCTGAATAATTCTCAGATTTGCTAGCCATTCTTCCCTTCTGTAGATAAAAGAAGTTGGAAATGGCATGGCATGGAGTTCTCCATAGAACAGCTGATGGAGAGCTCATTTCTTCTGCTTTCTCAAATTAGGCTTCCTAAGGAAAGCGAGCACAGAAGCAGGTTGATAGAGAATAGTCACTTATACAGAGAACAGAGACCCAATGGACAACTGGGAGCCAGAGTCTAGCCAGAGCAAACCAGAAGTTATCAATAACAGAAGGAAATTTGCTAGCCAGGCATGGTGGCACATGTTTATAATTCCAGTACTTGGGAGGCTGAGACTGGAGGATCCAGGTTCGAGGCCAGCCTCAGCTACTTACTGAGGCCCTCCACAACTCAGTGAGACCCTGTTTCAAAATAAAGAATAAAATAGGGCTAAGGGTGTATCTCAGAGGTAGAATGTCCCTGGGTTCAATCCCCAGTACCAAAAAAAAAAGGAAATATATGCAAAACAAAATTCTCAATTATGTGAAAACAACACATTAGTAAATAACTAATGGGACAAAGAAAAAATCAAAAGGAAAACTATAAAATACTTTCAAATGTACAAAAGTGAAATATAACATGCCAAAATTTAGGAAAGACAGTGAAAGCAGTGCTCAGAGGGAAGCTAGCTGTAAATGTCTACACTTAAGAAAGGAGAAAGCTCTCAAATCAGTAGACTTAACACTCATCCTAAGAACTAGTAAAGCCAGGTGTGGTGGTCCACACGTGTAATTCTAGTACTTGGGTAGCTGAGACAGGAAGATGGCAAGTTTTGGAACAGCCTCAGCAACTTAGCGAGGTCCTCAGCAGCTTAGTGAAACCCTGTTTCAAAATAAAAAATAAAATAGGACTGGAGGTGTAACTCAGAGATAAAGTGCTCCTGGGTTCAATCCCTAGTAACACAGAAAAAAAAAAAGAAAGAAGGAAGGAAGGAAGGAAAGAAGGAAAACTGGTAAAAGAAGAACACGATAAATCCAAAGCAAACAGGAAAGGGAAATAATAAAGAGTAAAAGTAAAATATAGAAGAGAGCCGGACAGGGTGGCGCATGCTTGTCATACCGGTACTTGGGAGGCTGAGATAGGATGATCCGGGTTCACAGCCAGCCTCAGCTACTTAGTGAGGCCCTCTGCAAACTTAGTGAGACCCTGTTTCAAAATAAAGAATAAAAATAGGACTGGGGGTGTAGCTCAGAGGTAGAATGCCCCTGGGTTCAACCCCCAGTACCACAACAAAATAATAGAGAAAATCAGTGAAACCAAAAGTTGGTTATTTGATAAGATCAACAAAGCTGGGCATGGTGACACATGCCTGTAATCCCAGTACTTGGAAGGCTGATGTAACAGAAGGATTGCACGTTTGCAGCCAGGTTCAGCAACCTCATGTGGCCCTCTGCAACTTAGTGAGACCCTGTTTCAAAATAAAAAATAAAAATTGAGCTGGATGTGTAGCTTGGAGGTAGAATTCCCCTGAGTTCACGCCCCAGTAAAGTTTCATGTATTACAGGACACCAGAAAGAAAGCAAAAAGACACCTGATAGAACATGAGAAAACATTTGCATATCATATATATGGTAAAGGTCTAGAATATATAAAGGATTCTTACAAATAACCTAATTTTAAAATGATCAAAAAATCTGTTATTTATTTATGTGGTACTATGGATTGAACCCAAGGACACAATGAATGGGGTTTTAGCTCGGAGGTAGAATGCCAATGGGTTCAATCCTTGGTGCCAAAAACAACAAACAAACAAAAAGGTGCATTTTATTTTATGTGAAATATATTAAAATTTTTTAAAAAGAGGCCAGTTTCTCCCTGATAGCTTCTGCTTAGCTGCTCTGTTACAGGACAGAGGTTTATTTTTGCTGGATAGGATGGGCCTCAGTATAAGAAAAAAGAAGACAAATTTAAACTACATTCCATTTTGTGTAAAACCAGGGTCTCAATAAGTTGCTGAGCCTGGCCTCAAATCTGCAATCCTACTGTCTCAGCCTCCCAAGTACTGGGATTACAAGCATGTGCCACCATGTCTGGCTCTAACTTACTTCTCTTAATGTGATGCTCTCAAATTCCATCTATTTTCCTGAAAATGGCATAATTTTATTCTTTATAGCTGAGTAAAACTTCACTGTGTATATAAACTACATTTTCTTTACCCATTCATCTGTTAATGGGCACCTAAGCTGGTTCCATAACAGCTATTGTGAATTGTGCTGTTCTAAACATGGATATGCATATATATGTATAGTATGCTAACTTTAGTTCTTTTGAGTAAATATTGAGGAGTGGTATAGCTGGACCACGTAGTGGTTTCAATCCAGGTCTTTTGAGGAGATTTTGATACTGATTTACATAGTGGTTGTACTAATTTATACTCCCACCAACAGTAACTGTTCCTTTTTCTACACATCCTCACCAGCATTTGTTATTGTTTATATTCTTGATGATTGCCATTCTAACTGGAGGAAGATGAAATTCCAGTATAGTTTTGATTTGCATTTCCCTAGTGGCTAGAGATGTTGAACATTTTTTAATATATTTATTGGACATTTGCACTTCTTTTAGGAAGTGTCTATTTAGTTCATTTGCCCATTTATTGATTAAGTTATTTAATTTTGTTTTTTGGGGGGGTTGTTTGTTTGGTTTTAAGGTTTTTAAGTTCTTTATATATCATAGATACTAACCTTAGGTTACATCTTCCCATCTATACAATAGTTGGTTTTCACGTTTTTTAAAACCCTAACCCCTTCATGTTTTTCAAAAAACTACCTAGAAGTAAGTGAACAGGAAGCTATTCTGGTTTGGTTGGATTTTGGAAGACTTAGATCTCCACTCCATAGCACCCACATGAAAATCCTTAGAGTTCTGTAGATCATGGTTTGCAAACTAGGGATGATAATCAAGTCATTCTATAAACCTATATCAAGCATAGAGTTAAGTACAAGACCAGAGAATGAATAAGGTGCAGTTGCACCATTAATGAGCTGCCCACCAGTTAGAAAGGCAGGCAAGTCAGTGGTCACATGTGAACAGATCACAAACTGCAGGTGGTCAAAGTGGAGAGACTGGACAGCCTGAGCTCTCAGAGAACCACAGTGACAGTGGCCATCATTTTATACACTCACATAAATGGACATTTACAGTATGGCATTTAGTGATACTTGTAGCTGTATAAGTTCTAAAAGAAAAAAAACAGTACCAAAAACAAATAAATAAAATAAAGTAAAATGTGGATAAGGAACTGGGTATGGTGGTACACACCTGCAATTCCAGCAACTCGGGAGGCTGAGACAGTAGGATTAAAAATTTGAGTCTGGCCTGGGTAACTTAAGGAGACCTTGTCTCAAAAAAAAAATCTTTTTAAAGGGCTAGAAATGTAGCTTAGTGGTAGAATCCCCTGGGTTTAGTCCCCAGTACCACAAAATGGGAGGAAAAAAAAGAGGACATTTAGGAAGTTGTGGCTGTGATTTTAAAAAATAATAATAATAACATGGGGCTTTAATTCAGACAGTGTTATAGATGGAATAAACTGTGTTTGGTGAGTAATTGGATAGGGAGGAGGGTAGAGAGGAGGAGTCAGGGGTAGGGCGTGGGGCTTAGGCAGCCAGACATCAGAATGTTTCTCCATGTTGCTGTGCTTTCCAACCACTCTCCATTTTATAGATGTGGAGACTGAGTGCCAAAGAGAAGGGCTCCTTTCACTATACTATACAATTATTTGACACAGTGTAAGCAAAAGGCAACTGCTAGACATTCTGGTGTTGAAGGAAGAGGTTTTTGCATGGTTTTGTTTGTCTGTTCCTGCAGTAGTAGGGATCAAAATATTTCTATTAACTCACAAAAGATTGAGGCTGAGAGAGGAGGATCACAGGCCAGCCTCATCTACTTAGGCCCTCCTCAACTTAGTGAGACCCTGTTTCAAAATAAGGAATAAAAAATAGGGCTGGCAGTGTGGCTTGGAGGTAGAATTCCCCTGGGCTCAATCCCCAGTACTGAAGGAAAAAAAAAACACACACACACAAAAGATTGGCTCTTAAACCTATTTTTATTTATTTATTTATCTATTTTTTATTTATTCATTTATTTATTTATAGTACTGGGGATTGGACCCGGGGGCATTCTACCTCTGAGCTACATCCTCAGCCCTGTTTATTTTTTTCATTTGGAAACAGAGTCTTACTAAGTTGCTGATGCTGGCCTCAAATCTGTGATCCATGTGTCTCAGCCTCCTACGTACTGGGATTATAGATATGGGCCACCATGTCTGGCTGCCTCTATTATCTTAAAAAAAAAAAAAAAGAAAAGGAAAGGAAAGAAAAAGCTGAGCGTGTTGGCACACACTTCCCAGTTCTTGGGAGGCTGAATGAGACGGGAGGATCTCAGGTTCACAGCCAGCCCCAGCTACTTAGTGAGACCCTGTTTCCAAATAAAGAAAAAAATGGGGCTGAGGATGTAGCTCAGAGGTAGAATGATCCTGGGTTCAATCCCTAGTACCTCAAAAATAAATAAATAAATAAGTAAGTAAGTAAATAAATTAATATAATATAAATACCTTCCTGGAATTTAAAAAGTGCTTTCCACCAGCTCCAGAGGTGATAATACCCTCCTGTCTTTTGCCAGAAAGACATTGCTGTATCTCTGGCTTCTGAAGTTAGTGAGAAGCAAGAGGAACATTTCCCACTTCTCCCATTTCCAGCATCTCCCACTTCCAGCATAACTCAGGTGGTTTAAAGGTAGAGGAGACCTGTGGTCTGAGCCCCTGCAGCTGCCCATGCAAGCCCAAAACTTCTGGCCACACTGACTGGCAATCTGACTGCTCCTATAAACAGGTAGACACGACGTGGGATTTTATGGTGTTTGCAATTTGTATGAGTTGGTGACTGAGGCATTAGAAACTTAGTAAGTTAATTCAAGTAGATACACACAATAGCCTGTCCTCTAGTTATATTACTAACTAGACCTGTGCCTCATAGTGTTGGGAATATTTAATTGGAAGCCTGAAAACTGATATTCCTCTTTTATGTAAGGCAATCTTTAGAAATCTAATACCTCCTTTGAAAAGTCCAGTGTGTTTAAATTAATGCATTTTGGCTGGTTTGAAGATTGAAAATAGGTTAGCATTAAGGCCAGGATTCCTTTAGTAATTACTTTTTTCTATTGGTAATAACTATTTCTTTAGGAATGACATTAACATTCTACCAAAACACAGCAGTAATCCAAAAGTTAATGTTCTGTTCATTTATAATTATATTTAATTCATATTTATGAGTTGTTGGGAGGGAGGAATAAGAAAGAAGTGAATTTTAAAAATGTTGCAGAAAAAAACAATTTAAGGGAATTTATTTTTCCTGATAGTCTGAAAGATGTACAAAAATCACTTGATGAAGGAAAAAAAATTGGTGGGGGGAGGTTACTGGATGTTGAACCCAGGGGTTTCTAACTCCAAGCTACATTCCTAGCCCTTTTTATTTTTTTTATTTTGAAACAGGTTTCATTAAGTTGTGGAAGGTTTGGCTAAGTTGCTAGAGTTGGCCTTGAACCTGCGATCCTCCTATGTCAGACTCCCAAGTACTGGGATTATAGGTATGTACCACTAAGCCTGGCTAAAATTTTTTTTTTTTTTTTTTTGCGGTACCAAGGATTGAACCCAGGGGCATTTTACCTCCGAGCCACACCCCTAGTCCTGTTTTTTATTCTTTATTTGGAAACAGGGTCTCACTAAGTTGCGGAGAGCCTCACTAAGTAGCTGAGGCTGACCTTGAACCTGCAATCCTCCTGTCTCAGCCTCCCAAGTACTAGGATTACAAGCGTGCACCACCATGCCTGGCTTAAAAATAATTTTTTAAACAGAGTTATATAGTCAGAATTTATAGCTACTGCTGAAAATATGTATTTTTATTACTTCTTAGTGGCATTTAATGAATTTAATGGATAGACTTTCTTCATTTTCTTTTTGTTTTTCCTAACCAAAATATTAACATAAACATAACATCCCAGTAAGTCAATTAAAGTTGTGGGAATGTTTTTAACCAGGAAAAATTCCGCATCTTTAGGCAATCACTGAACAAGTAGCATTGTGTTGTTTCCTTTGAAACGTCCATGAAGCCTGATGTATTATTAATGAATTAATTTCTTGGTGGTGGAGGCCTGTGAATAGCTTTCTGTGAATGGGCAGTTGCCTGGTGAGGCCAGTTTTGGCTGCTGTCATTTAACATGTGTTACTCTATTGTGAAGTCTTACCCAGCCGTAGGACAATGCTCATTTAATCCACCATGATGGGACCTACACACCCCGAGCCCAAGTTGGATGCCAGGGTCAGTTACCCAGCCGCGCGGGCTGGAGCACGGCTCAGCCTCACTGCCGAGCTGCTGTGATCATTTTGCCTGCCGTTAATTTTCCCTAAACCAGGGGAAATGTGTGTGCAAGCGGTGAAATGTCCTCAAAAGAGATTCCAAACTGGTCGGCTGGGGTTGCTGCCTCCATTCCAGAATGGAGGCAGCATTCCAGGGAGCGTAAGTTCCTTCCTTCCTCCTGGAAATGGAAGCGTCTGGGCCCACGAGATCCCTGATGTTCCGAGGTCCAGAGTAGCAGATGGCATTATGATTTTCCAAATCCTGATGAACATTCTAACTGAACTTGTTCATTTCACAGTATGTAGTTCTGTTTTTTTTTTTTTTTCATTTCCTCTCCCTTCCTCCCTCCCTCTCCCCCTCTCTTTGTTCCTCTCATATAAACTAATTTTAAACTGATGCAACAGCTCCTCTAGCCAGCTTTAAATTCCTTTCTCTCTGATATTTATTGTATGGAACCAAGAATAACCCAATTTCACATACAATTCTAAGCCTTTGAATTGTAGCTAATGTAGCCTTTGAATTTGTTTAAAAACGTGTGGGCAAATCCCGCCAACACGCATACGCCGCGCAGTCACTGGAAGTTCTATTTGTCCCTTGCCCGTAGCTTGCAGTGCAGGTGGCAAATGGCCGTAATTATTTTAACTAACAGTTGAGTGAACATTCAGGAGGACATACAGCGTGGCGATGTGGACTTGGGTTTACAGTGAGTGCGGAGTCTGACTTGATGCTGTTATGGCTTGTTGATTTTTCAGGACACGGGCCTGCCAGGTTCTCGCACTTGTGTGAGGTTCAGATGCGTCAGTATTAACTCCGTGCTCATGAAAAGAATTATTCTCTCATTTAGGAACCAATGAAGAGTTATTTTTCTCTCCTCGATTTCTTCTTTTGTTTTTATTTAATATAGTCTATGATCTACCTTTAATCAAAGACTGCTTTTAACCAGCACTTCCATACACAGAACCTGGTGAAGTGCCGGTGTGTATATTAACATTATAATTTAGGTTCTGGATGAGACATGTGTAGCTGGACTTTTCCAGAGGAAAAACAACTGACCTTACCAGTATATGAAATTCAAACACTATATAAGGACAAGGTAAAACCACAGGTAGGAATTGCTGAATAATTACCTTTAGACCAGCCTGAGCAGGAGACTTCCCACGAGGGTGAACTCATTTAATGGTTCCTAAAACTCAATCTCGTGGATGTCAATGGTCATGCTTGATTATTTGCAGCAGTGTTTTATAAAAAAGCAAGAGAAATGCATTGGGAAGCCGCAGAGAAAGAGGACAATAACAGGTTTTACTTTTGCAAATGAAATCCCTTTGCTCTGAGACAAGCATGCTTTTTGCTGCTCTGCCAAAGCCACTAAAAAGGAAGGTGAGGGGAGGTTGGTTTGTGCATGTGTTTGAGTGTGTGTGTGCTGTTCAAATCAGCCCCTCTAAATAATGCTGTGTACTGTCGCTTATGACCAACAAGAGACCTAAAATAAAAAGGGAAAAAGATGTTCATTGGCTTCAGAAAGGAAGCAATTGCAAATACAGTCTAAAAGATTAATCCATGTTCGAATTCTGCACCCCATCTCTTTTCAAGGAATTTTGCTAAAAAGATCTTTGCATATGTTTATAAAATCTCTAAATAAGTGGAAATCATTTAAATGACACAAAGTAAGTAGACTAAATGACGAGTTTGTTGTTACATTAATGACAAAGACCGTTCCTCTTTTTTTACCCAGTGCTGAAGAACTTTCAGAACATGTTTAGGAGAAAAATAAAGTAGGAAAAATATCTATGACCTGAAATTTCAGTTACCTAAAGACAGATTCCTTTAGACCTATTTGTTTGTATTTTGTGTTTTTTATAAGCCATCTGGTAGTGATGCTCACTTGGCTAACAGCTGGTTCTCCTTGATTGAAGGGTTTATGGGTCGGGCGGGTGTTTCAGTGGCGAAAATTCAAGCCTTTAGCCCCTGGTTCCAGGCCCATTTGAGACAAGTTCAATGAGCTGCTACTGTCAGCCCAGACCCAGCAGACAGAACTTCACACCAAAATACCCACACATATAATTTGTCACTTCTGGCAACCCAGAGCATGGGGTGACCCCGTGTGGAAATTGAATCATCCTTCACTTTCTCTGCTCAGGGCTTGACGTGGAGTGGGATGAGTAAAAGGAGGCCCCCCGTCTCCCACTGAGGGGTCAGGGGCTATCTTCTCTTTTGACGTCATCAGCAAGCCTTCCTAATTTCCAAGTCTCACTCCCACCCCAGAACCATCCTGCAAAACACACCAAGGAGTAGGTCAGTTCCCTCGAGTGGTGACATGAAAGTACATGAGAAGCCAAAATCACTGATTGTTCCTTTACAGAGTGGCCATACTTTTCAACAAACTCTATGTGTTTAACAATATTGATTGGATTTGTACTTATCTACTGTGTGGTTATGGTTTACTCTTATCATTTTTTTATACTGATGATTGGACCCAGAAGTGTTTTACCTCCAAGCTACTCCCCCAGCCCTTTTTTATTTTTAAACAGGCCTCGCTAAGCTGCTAGTGCTAAGGCTGGTCTCAAACCTGCACTCCTCCTGTCTCAGCCTCCCAAGCACTGGGATTATAGGCACACACCACCATACCCGACTTCTACTCTTATCTTTAAGGGGCCAGCTTATTCTCTGACCAGCCAGGGGCAACTGTCCATCCATTTCCCACATTTCTCCCCCAGATAAGATGTGATTACTTTTTCCCCCCCTGGTTACAGTCTGTTCCAGCAGATACATACAGATGTAAGCCCTAAGGACCTTTGAAATATTAAAACTTTGCTAATTTCCCAGAGTCTACCATTGGGTGACACTTTGGATGGGTAGTTGGAGATTTGTAGGTTACTTTCTGTGGAGATATTTAAAGACAGGGTCCAGTTTCTTTTTGTCTTTTGTTGTTTGTTTTTGCAATACTGATGATTGAACCCACCAGTGCTTTCTCTACCACTGAGCCACATCCCTAGCCCTTTTTTATTTTGAGATAGGGTCTCAGTAAGTTCAGGCTGGCCTTGAACTTGCAATCCTTTTGCCTCAGCCTCCTGAGTCGCTGGGATTATAGGCATGTGCCACTACACCTGGCTGCTTGAGGATTTTTTTAGTTTGTTTTCGTTTTTTAGACTAGATTTCCTCCCCAGGTGAGCACAGATTTGTCCTGTGGGTTCTGCCAATTGCCTCACAAAGATGCTACTTTAAGGCAGTGAACAGTGGAGGATCAAAACCAATTTGGGGGCTGACAGGCAAAAGGTTGTTCTGTCCTGCCCAGCATAAAGCTACTGGAATTACAGTGACCTCTCTCCCTAGTGCTGTGGATAGAAGCCCAGTGGTCCAAGATTGCTCTGCCAATTATGAACCCAGTGCCTAAGACTGGAAATGATTGGGCCAGGCCACAGGAACATCAAACTTGAATTAAAAGATTTACTTTTGGAATGTGGAGTATAACTCCCAATTTTGGACTCAGTGTGAGTCTCTGATGTTAACCACCTATCGGTTTGATGCCTGAGAGCAGTAGGTCAGACATGGGCAATTTAAAAAGTTTTATTTAACTGGCCAGACTGGTTTAATCCAAGCACAGCACAGCTGACCTTAGAAGTCACCGCCGTAGCCAACACCCTGAGGCTTTCTGAGTTGTCCTTCTATCTTCCTTATGTTTCACTGCCGGTGCATATAAAACCATGACTTGAAGGAATGTCTATTCTACATAAGGAGAAGAGAATAGGACACAGAGCACAGTATTCAAGGCCCTCACACATCCATTTGCTCTCTGGGAGTGAAGAAGAAGGTAGGAGAACAAAGAAAGTACCTCGCACCTGCTAGACTCTTACACAGTTGAGTGTCCTTTATCCAAAATGCTGGAGACCAGAAGTGTTTCAGATTTCAAAGTTTTTCACATTTTGGAATATTTGCAGTTTGCCAGTTGAGCAGCCCCAGTCCAAAAATCTGATATTCAAAATGTTCCAATCCAAAATTTATTTCTCACCACTCTGCTTTTTGGACTCATATGTACCAGCCAACCTGTGTCACACCCTTAGGGCTCCCAGTCCAGCCTGAGCACCAGCCTGGGCACTGTCACCTGGCCATTCCCTCCATCCTACAGGACTGTTTACTAGGGACACATAGCTTATCCCCCTGAACAATACAGAAATTCTTTGTGGATATGGACTAAATATCAGCCACCCCCCAATGCCGGGCTCACTGCCTTCAGCATGATAGGTACTCGAGAAAATTGTTGAATGAAGGAGCAAATAAATAATGAATATCATTTTTATACAGTATTTTATGTTTATGCCTATCAGTGTCTAAATTAACTACCATATTATTGTCAGGTTCTGTTGTCATCTTTAATTATGAGTTAAAGACAAAAATTAAGTTCTCAGGAATATATATATATATATATATTTTTTTTTTTTTTTTTTTTTGGTGGTGGTACTGGGTATTGAACTCAGGGGCATTCTACCTCCGAGCTATACCCCCAACCCTAGTTTTTATTCTTTAGTTTGAAACCAAGTCTCACTAAGTTGCGGAGTGCCTTACTAGGTAGCTGAGGCTGGCCGCGAACCCAGATCCTCCGGTCTCAGCCTCCCAAATGCTGGGATTACAAGCATGCGTGCGCCACCACGCCCGGCTAGGAATATTTTTTAATTTTATTTTTTTAATTGGTGCATTGTAATCATACATCTTTGTTAGGTACAAGCTGATAAAGGCATACATGCACACATTTCTCATTTAACCCTTCCCCAATTCCCACCCAACTCCCTCGCCCTCCCTCCTTCTCAAGTTCAGTTTAGTGATTGACTTTGATATGTTTGTGAAAGTACATCATGTGTATTAGGGTCCCCCCTACCCCCCCTCACCTTCTGTTAAGTCAAATTCTTTGCTTACCTAAGCTTTCTCCTTCTTCATTTGGAGTCCCTCTTATGTCTCATTTTCTCCCTAGCTTCCACATATCAGGGAGAGCATACGATTTTTTACTTTTTGTGACTGACTAATCACTAATCTCACTTAACATAATGTTTTACAGTTCCATCCATTTCCCTGCAAATTCAGGAATATTTTTTAAACAAAGATTTCTCAACTTTTTCCAGCTGTGTACTTATGCCAGGCTTTTCCCTTGTATAAAGAAGAGTTCTGCTAAGAATCTGAGCTTTGTTCAAGTTTTTCAAAAGAGCCCCTTACCATTATCTTTTTAAACTTTCTATTTTGACATAATTTTAGATTCACATGCAGTTATAATAAAGACTAGAGAGATCCTATGTACCATTCACCTGGTTTTCTCAATGGTAACACCTCATGAATATAGTACAATATCACAGCCAGAAAACTGACACAGACACAAGATTCAAATCACTGAACTTATTCAGACTTTACCAGTATTACATGAGCTTGTTGGAAGTGAGAGAGGGTAATAGATATTAGTGACATAAATCCTTTTTAATTTTGTTGTATTTATTTTTTATTGAAGGTTGAACCCAAGGGCATTCTACCTGTGATCTACACCCCCAGCCCTATTTTCATATTTTTTATTTTTGAAACAAGATCTCACCAAGTTGCTGAGACTGCTCTCAAACCTGCGATTCTCCTATCTCAGTCTCTCAAGAACTAGGATTACAGGCCTGTATCACCACACCCAGCTGATATGGATCCTTCTAAAGTCAAGAAGCATAGTTTCAAAAAAGAATATCCCTCTTGAAACAATGATTTCCCTTTTAACTAAGTTATTTCAAAAGAATTTTTCTCATTTATATTTTCTGTATTTGAAGTATCCAACTTACTTCCCTGCGCTCAAGGTCACAAGTGACCAGATACAATGACAAATGCCTCTAACACCAGCTACTCTGGAGGCCAAGGCAAGTTCAAGGCCAACTTAGTGAGAGCCTGTCTCAATTTTTTTTATATGAAAAGGGCTGGGCCATAACTTGGTCGACATATACAAGGCCTTGGGTTCAATCCCCAGTACTGCAAAAATAAATAAGTATATAAATAAATAAATAAATAAATGCCACAAAGTGTTCTTATTGGCAGGCTTACACTATAAGTAAACAGTGGCAGCTGTGATTAGGAGTGAACTTTTTTCTGCCTCCCCACAATGCACACAAACCTCTTTGATGCATAGGTATACGTACACACACACACACACACACACACACACACACACACACACACACTCAGATTTTCTGCTGCTTGCCTGTTTTTATGCCTGAGTACCTTGCTGACAAGTGCTAATAACAAAATACCCAGAGAGAGTCCAGTTGAAGTTAGCATACATTAAACATTCTGAACTTGTCCTTTTGCTCATAGATTGTGCATAATTAATAATTAAACAGTTTCGGTTGTAATGGGTTGACCTTCCTGAACTGTTCATTACTCACCAGGCAAAGGCATCACTCAAACTTCTTTCCCATCGTCCTTCACTGTTCTCTGGCTTGCCGCGTGCCCGCGCTCCACTTGTTTAGCAGACAGCGCTGACCAGGTAGTTGCTAGAGCCTCTGAGACTTGGAGGCTGCTCCTGGATGCCTCCCAGAATTGCTTACTGGAATGCTTTATGGCAGCCGTTTCTGCGTAACAGTTGCCTGCCTGATAACAAGATCCAGCCTGTGTCCCTGTGGCGGGACTCTAAAGTTGATTTGGGACTGGAATCTCAGGTTACGGCTTTGGGTTAAGGTTGTGTCCACTGTATCCTTCCACACCTCCATGCATATAAGTTCAACAGAAAAAGCATCCCCAAAAAGCCCTTAAGGTGAAATATGGCACCCATGGTCTTAAAAAGAGTGACTGTTATTAACAGTTTAGAGTCAGTTTGGGCCAGAGTAGAGAGTTATTAGTATAACTGCTTCTTCAATCCACGTTTATATTTTAGAAATGCATCTCCCCACCTAACCTGAACCCATATTTCACTGAAAACATTTTTCACAAGTAGCAGCAATTACTTTACTGGCTTCTCTGAATCCCTTGGGGTGGTTCTCAGCCCCCTTCAAGTCCCACACACTTCCTTGCTGCGAGCTGCAGGGAAGCCAGAGCCCAGATTCAGTGTGCACTGCCCTTCCTCCTTCCCGCAGATTTGAACTAAATAACCAGAAAGGCAGTTTCTTGGAGGTCTTTCACATCCTGATCTACACTATAAAAAAGAAAGAAAAAAATGATCAGGAACAGTGACACAAGCCTGTAATACCAGTATTTGGGAGGCTGAGAAAGGAGGATCACAGGTTCAAGGCCAGCCTCAGCAACTTAGCAAAACCCTCAGCAACTTAACAAGGACCTATTTCAAAACAAAAAATAAAAAAGGGCTGAGGGTGAAGCTCATAAGTAGAATGCCCCTGGATTCAACCCCTGTACCACAAGAGAGAGGGTGGGGTATACCTTTAAACCCTTCCATGCAGTGAGCACTGTCAGGTATATTTGCTTTCTGTCCTCTTCCTCTGAGATGGAAGCTCTCAGAGGCCACCTTTACCCAGTACTTGTGTCATTTTGACCACCCCCTACTAGTCAGTCTTCTGCATCTCAGCAAATTCTTGAGCCAAGCCAGGCACAGTACTATACACCTATAATCCTAGTACTTGGGAGGCTGAAACAGGAGGATCACAGGTTTGAGGCCAGCCTCAGCAACTTAGCAAGACCCTGTTTCAAAAACCAAAAAAAAGAAGCCGGGCGTGGTGGCGCACACTTGTAATCCCAGCATTCGGGAGGCTGAGACCGGAGGATCCGGGTTCGCGGCCAGCCTCAGCTACCTAGTGAGGCACACCGCAACTTAATGAGACTCGGTTTCAAAATAAAGAATAAAAAATAGGGCTGGGGGTATAGCTCGGAGGTAGAATGTCCCTGGGTTCAATCCCCAGTACCGCAAAAAAAAAAAAAAAAAAAA